>JACVVK020000316.1:202500-287500 GCA_018292915.2 Batillaria attramentaria | reverse complement strand
ATCAGTTCTCAGCTAAGTTCAGTTCAGTTCATCATCAGTTTCGTATCAGTTCAGTTCAGTTCATCATCAGTTCCTTATCAGTTCAGTTCAGTTCATCATCAGTTAGGTTCTGCTCATCCACTTCATTGTAGTTTAGTTCATCACTTAAATTCGTCAATTAATTCCAGCTCATTAAAATATAGTTCAGTTTCAGCTCCGTAATTATCTCTGGGCTCGAAAAAGCCCATATGCGCTCCAGAACACTGCTTAGTGTCGTCTTTGAGATTTTTCAACGTCTGGTTCACGTGGTACATATATTGACACGCGCCTCCTAGCGTCAGTTATCGGCCGTTGCACGCCTCTACTGTGTGTTCATTTTGTTCTCCACTTCTGTACAAGGGAGGCAGTCCGGTAATCAGTTGATGTGAAGCGTAAATATGATTACTTCCCTTGCCGCGGAAGCTCAAACGGCAGGCACTTGTAGTTCACGATAGCGAGAGGGAAACTTGAAAGCGGCTGATATTGTGTACACAGAACAGGAGCAATTCTCACAGCTGAACCATACCCACCCGGCTGACCGAATCCGAGCTGCCGTTTGCTGTGTACCAATATTTAGCAGTGTTCCAATGAGTAGTGTTCCAGTTTTGGCAATTTGTTCCCAAATATTTAGCATAGTTAGAAATGTTCCGGCATTTAGCAGTGTTCCAACGTGTAGTAGTGTTCCCGGCAATTTTTAGCATTGTTCCAATATTAAGCATACTGATTTAGCAGTGTTCCAACATTTACTCATGTTCCAGTCTTTAGCAGTGTTCCAACATTTACTCATGTTCCAGTCTTTTTGCAGTGTTCCAACATTTACTCATGTTCCAGTCTTTATGCAGTGTTCCAACATTTACTCATGTTCCAGTCTTTTGCAGTGTTCCAACATTTACTCATGTTCCAGTCTTTTGCAGTGTTCCAACATTTACTCATGTTCCAGTCTTTTGCAGTGTTCCAACATTTACTCGTGTTCCAGTCTTTAGCAGTGTTCCAATATTTACTCATGTTCCAGTCTTTTGCAGTGTTCCAACATTTACTCATGTTCCAGTCTTTTGCAGTGTTCCAACATTTACCCGTGTTCCAGTCTTTTGCAGTGTTCCATTATTTAGCGCATATAGCAGTGTTGCAATATTTATTAGAGTTCCGTTATTTAGCAGTATTGCCATATCCACATGTCGGCCTCTCCTTTACTGGGGAGCCGGGGTGGCCGAATGGTAGAGCGTTGGACTTCTGATGCTCGGGTCGTGAGTTCGTATCCTGGCTGGGGCCAAATATTTGTGCTGGCTTTTTCATCGTTGCCCCGTCTTTGATATCACCCGTATATGGTGGAAAAGGACGCTAAACACACAAACACCCACCCCACCCCCTTCGCCTCTCCTTTACTAGTACATGTACCACGTGGTGTGTTGTATGTTTCAGCCGCCGGTGTGTGGCAGTGGAAGAAGGTTAAAACGGGAGGCAATCACAGGCGATGATAGAGACTACAAGACTGTCCTCATGCCGCTACGACTCACACCATGATTACTGACCGGGAAAATCACGCCTTCATAATGGTCATCTCGGTTTTTTGTTGTTGTTGTTGTTGTTGTTGTTTTGTGAAGCTTTTAACTCTCTCCAATTTGAGAGTCGTTGAAGGGAAGGAACTCTAAAGAATCACAGGATAACCCACCCATGCCATCATAACATTCATCTCGTTTTTTTTTTTTGTTTTTTTTAACTTTCTCCAATTCGGGAGTCGTCAAAGGAACATAACTCACAGATGAAACACACCAGGATAATCACATCACATTGACGTCTATCTTTTGTTTCTGTGGATCTTTGATGTCATTATTTAAAACACACACTCACACCCCCCCCCCCACACACACACACACACGTTTATTTATTTATTTATTTTATTCGAGAGTCAGCCAAGGTATGTAACATTAAACGCCAGTTGACTGTATTCAGCGGACGATACCAATCAATTCATCAAGTCATGTGTTAATGCATTAATATCACATAGCATATCACTTCCATAACAACACAGTAACGGAACTACCGGTGTATTTCGTGTGAGGCAGAAAAGGCAAGGGGGATCGAGCAAGTACGGTCAAGTTTCAAGATGGCAGCTGATTTTCTTTATTTTGTATCATTTAATCTCAGAATAAAGATAAAGACACTAAAGGTGTTCTAACGAAAAAATATCATTTTCTTCACATTTCCATTTGTTTCACTGTTGTCACTTTGCGTAACTGTCAGACGTAGCTTGAGACAGTGCTCTCTCTGGGGCACAGAGTCTTTCAGGGGAAGAGGGACTGCACTCTGGAGTCTAGAGACGGTGCGACAGGAGTGATGTCCCTTTTACCGTTTGCTCTGACTATTTCCTTTGATTTTTGTCCCCAGCACTGTGGGTTAAAAACAAACAAACAAACAAACAAACAAACAAACAAACAAAACAAAACAATGCCAAAAAAAAAAAAAAAAACTTACTTCGCAAACAGCTCTCTCACGAATGCCGGCAGTTGTAAACCTTCATGCAGTTCATGACAATGTTGCAAAAAATGGAAAACTTGTACAACATAGCGTGTTGTATGTGAATACAAGATGTTCAATTAAAATTGTCAGTCATAAACTTAGAAAAAAACCAAAGAACACCAGTCGTCTACTTGTGGGCAAGTTGTGCTCACACACACACACACACACACACACACACACACACACACACACACACACACACACACACACACACACACACACACAGCAAAAATCAAAACCGATAAACCGAAACAAACAAAACCAAACAACACCAACACCCACAAACAACCACACCAACCCATCAAACAACAACAACAACAACAACACAACAACAACACAGTCCTACAATCCTACTCGGCTATAATACAATATTTACCATTGTTCACACAGAACTAATCACACATTGGCTGAACACTCTACTCTGTAACTCACAACATAACTGTTACATACTGTGATAAAACACTACTGTATTTCTTTATTTTGTTCTACTCCAAACTTGAAAGAGGACGAAAGTGACAAGACGTTTCACCTGACTGCATCGTGACGGCAAAGAGACAGCGCTCCAGTAAAGAAATGCAAAAACTGTCCGTCAGCCCGTCAAGACGTGACAAGCGAAACCATGTGAAGAATGACAGTGACAAATGTGTCGTTAATGACTGTAGCTTTTATTTCTACTCCACGACGTGACAAGAGCGCCACACTGCAGCAACTGAAGAGAAGGGTGGGTGGGTGTTTGACAGCAACTTAAAAGAAAGTAACTATAAATTTGAAAGTCCTTAAAGCTCATTGAAGGTGTAAAATGGGATGACAGAAAGGTTTACGATTATGAGGAAATCCTTGCCTTTCTTTGCCTACGTACAGACTGCTTTGGCTGGAAGAAGAATGACAAAAACAAAAATAAGATTTGCCGGATCGGTGGTTTGCATGCCAAACATTCTTTTCAATTCTTTTCCAACACATGATGATCAGAGACGGGGCAAGGAGGCATAAACCATCACAAACACTTGGTTCTCACACCGGATCCGAACTCTAACCCCCATCATTCTAAGGTCAACGTTCTACAAACTCCTCGATCCTGGCTGCCGGAAGAGACGAATAATTTAAGTCTAGCATTTTATGGAGATGATTGTGATTTTTTTTTTTACTGTTTCAATCTTCTAAAGCCCGATGTAAACAACTATGTATTTATCTTATTAATAAGTTTGTCGTGTTCACTTTAAATACATTCTGATGGACAGCTGGCTTAGCAGAGCAGGAAGAGCGTTCAGCTTTGAATGTTAGGGTCGTGAGACGGACTTCCCTGTGGACGAGAGAGAGAAAAAAAGCAAATTTTCTTTGATGTTCCCGTGTTTGACATCACCCTTACGTTGTTGAAAAGTGTGTTAAACCCGCAGTCAACCACCTCGCCTACTTTTTGTGTCCTGCTTGTTATTCATACGGCGTGCTGCCCTATACGCCCAGATCATTTGCATGCTGTTTCTTGCATGTTATCTCCGTCCGTATGCATATATACGGCACACATTTCACGTTAACATACGCGCGCACGCACGCACGCACGCACGCACACACGCACGCACGCACGCACGCACGCACACACACACACACACACACACACACACACACACACACACACACACACACACACACACACACACACACACACACACGCACGCACACACACACACATCTCTTCCATTTCAACCCACTCCCACTATACAATTTGGATATTTGGCTGGGGCCAGGTATTGTGCTGGCTTTTTCATCGTTGCCCCGTGTGTGGTGGACAAGAAGGTTAAACCCCCAAACACCCACCCACTCACTCACTATACAGCTTGGAAGATACAGCGAGATCAGATCAAACGATGAGGAGACAGACAGACCATATCGGCAAAAGCTTCCAATGGAAGACTTGACGAAAGAGAAAGATCTTCACATGTGATTTCAACTGGGGCATTGAGGGCTTTTTCTGCCCCACCTCTTCGCCAGCTCCACTGGTGATGCTTCCCAGGCTCATGGATGAATTCCACGGAAGACTCGGAAGCTGTAGCATTTTTTTTTTTTTTTGCTGCCTCAACTCTTTTGCCAGCTTCAGTGGTTTTCTCTCCCAGGTCATGGGTGGAATCCACGGGGGGCTCGAAAGTTGGGGCAATTTTTAAAATTATTATGCATGATGATGGAAATCAGGATGGTGTTAAGATGGTGCTATGGAGGTCCATGTGGTTTGGGACTGCGGGACAGGGCCGCATTCCGCGCTTCCTGTCATAAATATCACGGCATTAACCAGGCCCGGGAACTACGGCACCTGCGGTGCCGGCCGTGTAATCATCCACATCATAAGACGTGTCATATCAAGGGAAGCACCCCCAAAGTCTCACCTGTGAAGTGGGTGAATCTCGGCTGTGTGGCAACAGCCTCCCCATTGGGCCCATGGCACACCCCCTCTGGGTAGGAGCCGACCTAGGTAGGAAAAATTCCGCTTGCCCCGGCTGGGACTCGAACCCGGTGTAGGATCCGGTCCGGTCCCCCCTCTGAAGCAGTCCCCCGGGGGACCAATTCGTGGCAAAAACTGCTCTATAATGGTCCCCCCTTAGACATCCAGCCTCGTTTTCGACTGGTCCCCCTGGGCGATTTTGGTCCCCCCTCGCATCCAAAATAGGCCCCCTCTCGAACTGGTCCCCCTCTTTTCTAACCAATGTAGAGCTATGTCAGTATTTATTTTTAACTTTATTGTTATAGTGTGTGTCAACTCAGTAGAAAACGTGACTCTGGATCTCTCTCTCTCTCTCTCTCTCTCTCTCTCTCGCCCCCCACACTTTCTCTCCTCCCCCCATCTCTCAAACACACACACACACACATTATGCACGCACGCACGCACGCGTGCACACTCACTCACGCACGCACGCACGCAAACACACACGCGCACACACACACACACACACACACACACCTCTTTCGTTATATGTATAATTATTTTCATTTTTGTACAGAGATGTTATTCAAGATGATCTTGAACTGGGTCAAGGTTACAGTGTCAAATCTAAACTTTTAAAAGTGATTTAACTTCGTAGATTTGATGTTCTATGTAGCCTATACTTTTGTTTTTTTTATTTTCTCTTTTTTTTTTTTTGTGGGATGAGGAAACGGTCGCCACTAAAAAACAAAAGTATAGGCTACATAGAACGGCAAATCTACGAAGTTAAATCACTTTTAAAAGTTTAGATTTGTTTTTTCTTTTCTTTTATTTATTTTTTTTGTGGGATGAGAAAACGGTCGCCACGCTTCTTGACACGTCACGTGACTCGTGTCAAACATGCCTATAATTATAAGTACACGACAATTCATTCCGTACTTGGGCCACCGAGGTTGAGATATTTGCTGCAGCCACCCTCTTGGACACGCCCGTGTATGTGTTCACAAGAGAGGCTCCAGGCCGACAACCTAGGTGGCTGAAATACGGGCCAGTTTGGCAATCGGCCCCATTGAAAACAGACAGAGTAATTTATATAATGAATCTTGGACATCACTTTGCTCCTGTTTTTTGTGTCACTCCTTAGACCAGAACTGTTAGTCTTCTGCTGTTTTTGTTGTTTCAAGGGTCATGATTTGAGACACTGGTACTCAGTCTTGACTGTCTACTTGAAGTACGCTGAAAGCCAAAGGTGGCAACTAGTTTTCATGTCATGGACACTTACTTAATTTTGAAGAAATATTTTTCTATGGCGTTGTATAGAAAATATTAGATACTTGGTCTTTGATGTTATTCTCTAAATGCTATTTCCAGTTTTAAAAAAATGACAGGAAATGTGGACAGCAAAAAACAACCAATGCAAAAAAACAACTGAAAGAAACAAGAACACAACCAAACAAATATATCTCACACACACAAAAATAACAACAAGCACATAAATCGGAAAAAAAGAAAAAAAATGTTCCTATGGCCCTGTGCTTTTGGGGACAATAAAGTTTTGTAACAATAAAGTTAAAAATAAATACTGACATAGCTCTACATTGGTTAGAAAAGAGGGGGACCAGTTCGAGAGGGGGCCTATTTTGGATGCGAGGGGGGACCAAAATCGCCCAGGGGGACCAGTCGAAAACGAGGCTGGATGTCTAAGGGGGGGACCATTATAGAGCAGTTTTTGCCACGAATTGGTCCCCCGGGGGACTACTTCAGAGGGGGGACCGGACCGGATGCTACACCGGGTCTCCCGGTCCATGGTCCGAAGCGCTAACCACTACACTACGGGGACCGGTATTTTTATGCATGATGATGATGATGAGGATGAGTATGACGATGCTACGGGCATCCATGTGGTTTGAGATTACTAGGCAGGGCCGCATTCCGCGCTTCCTGTCGTAAATACCCATTCGTCAACCAGGCCAGGGAACTACGGAACCTGCGGTGCCGGACGCGTAATTATCCATATCATGAGATGTGTCATAACAAGAGAAGCACACTGAAAGAGTCGAAGAGGCACCCGCTCTGCAGGTAGGAGTCGAGTCAGGTAGGGACAATCCAACCTACATGTGCCTACATATGTCGATTGTACTAGTGTACATTCAAATGTCACAGAATACACTCAGAGATGTTCTAAGAGGAAATGTCTTGGTTTGGTCCCCACTTCTCTCCCCTTTCTCGCCCAACTGGGTGTCAAGTACAACTCAGTGCAAGACATTGCCAACTACATACAGGGACACGCTGTCACACGTCACATGAATGGCGGGCATGTGGACATTAAAGTCAGACAGATTGTGCAGTGAATTACTTAACTACACTCTTTTTCATTCTGTCATTCTGCGTTTCTCTCTCTCTCTCTCTCTCTCTCTCTCTGTGTGCGCGCGCGGTTCTACATTCTTTCATTACATCGACCTTGAGAAACGAGACAGCAATGTCAAAGCGTTCTACATGCTGCAGCGTAAACTTACGCAAGACTTCGTGGTTTGAATTCTTTTTCTGTCCTTCAGACTCTACGTGTCATCTTGCATTATTATTATTTACACACACACACACACACACACACACACACACACACACACACACACACACACACACACACACACACACACACACACACACACACAAATACATATGGAGATGATTTCACAGACATTTTGGACACTGAAGAATGCATGCTTTTTGTAAATGCTCACCTTGTCAAGATTGGAACCCTCGACCATCTAGCTTTTATTCCAAAGAACAACAAACTTATGCATTCTGATCCGAATATCTGCTATAGGTCTGTCACCCGTCACAAAGATTTGCATTTAAAAGCAAAGAAACAAGGGAGTGAGCGTGATTACAAATTGTTCATATCGGAATGCTAACACAGGCATGTAAACATGTTTTCCAAGGTAAAAAAAAAGTGCACGAAATGTAAATATTGCACCCATTCCATTTTTGACCTTGTACTATGACAGCGTAACAAGGACATTGTCCCCACTATATTATGATAGTGTAACAACGACAGGCAGACATTGTCCCCACTATATTAAGGACAGGCCGACATTGTCCCCACTATATTATGATAGTGTAATAACGACAGGCAGACATTGTCCCCACTATATTATGATAGTGTAATAAGGACAGGTAGACATTGTCCCCACTGTATTATGATAGTGTAATAAGGACAGGCAGACATTGTCCCCACTATATTATGATAGTGTAATAACGACAGGCAGACATTGTCCCCACTATATTATGATAGTGTAATAACGACAGGCCGACATTGTCCCCACTATATTATGATAGTGTAATAACGACAGGCAGACATTGTCCCCACTATATTATGATAGTGTAATAACGACAGGCCGACATTGTCCCCACTATATTATGATAGTGTAATAACGACAGGTAGACATTGTCCCCACTATATTATGATAGTGTAATAAGGACAGGCAGACATTGTCCCCACTATATTATGATAGTGTAATAACGACAGGCAGACATTGTCCCCACTATATTATGATAGTGTAATAACGACAGGCAGACATTGTCCCCACTATATTATGATAGTGTAACAAGGACAGGCAGACATTGTCCCCACTATACTGGGACAGTATAACGAGGACAGGCAGACATTGTCCCCACTATATTATGATAGTGTAACAAGGACAGGCAGACATTGTCCCCACTATACTGGGACAGTATAACGAGGACAGGCAGACATTGTCCCCACTATATTATGATAGTGTAACAAGGACAGGCAGACATTGTCCCCACTATACTGGGACAGTATAACGAGGACAGGCAGACATTGTCCCCACTATATTATGATAGTGTAACAAGGACAGGCAGACATTGTCCCCACTATATTATGATAGTGTAATAACGACAGGCAGACATTGTCCCCACTATATTATGATAGTGTAACAAGGACAGGCAGACATTGTCCCCACTATATTATGATAGTGTAATAACGACAGGCAGACATTGTCCCCACTATATTATGATAGTGTAACAAGGACAGGCAGACATTGTCCCCACTATATTATGATAGTGTAATAAGGACAGGCAGACATTGTCCTCAATATATTATGATAGTGTAACAAGGACAGGCAGACATTGTCCCCACTATACTGGGACAGTATAACGAGGACAGGCAGACATTGTCCCCACTATACTGGGACAGTATAACGAGGACAGGCAGACATTGTCCCCACTATACTGGGACAGTATAACGAGGACAGGCAGACATTGTCCCCACTATACTGGGACAGTATAACGAGGACAGGCAGACATTGTCTCCAGTACATGGAGTAAACACACAGCTGTATACACACTGCTAGTACATGGAGTAAACACACAGCTGTATACACACTGCTATGCAAATCAAGACAGAAATATGTAGCCAAGAATGAAAGACAATGAAAGAAAAGTACATGACTAAAGGTTGTTTTATCTGAGGGCATGCCGCTGCCTGCCCCTTCTCACATTTAGCTTGTGGTCAGCTGTCAGTGACGTATTGTTTAGTGAAACTTGTGAATCACGGAAAGATTATGTTTCACAATCACTTTCATGCTGCATGATGCCAAGACAGTAATTTTTTCGATTGTTCCAGGAGTATTCCTGCACTCGGCGGGGCAAGCGAACGTTCTTCAAGGTCTCCAACCATTTCGCACAAAACCTCCGTTTTTCCTTTGATTTGTTTGGATTCGGAAATTCAAAAAAGCTTGTGTGGCTTCCATCTGCATTCTTACACATGCCCTGTTTGCGAAACAACCAAACGCTTTGCACTGTGGCATCTCGAACACAAAATAATACTCTGGAACAACCCGCTCAAAACGGGCACTGCCGACAGTGGTGGGGGAGTGACGTCACCGTCAGCACCTTTCCCGTCTCATTTGCAAAAGAGTGCGGCATTATGGCGCAGCCCAGGAACCGAAAGCAGAGGATGTTTTCGGCGCATTTTTGAGTAAATGGTACTTTGTTCACGAAAACTGTTGCTGTCTTACAGCTTACGACCTCACTATCTGTCATTTGAACCCAATAGTGCTCTTGACTTGCCGTACCCTTTAAAACAAACAAACAAACAAACAAACAAACAAACAGTAACAACAAACCAACGACAAAATAAAACAAGGAGGAATGGCCCCATCCCATAAAGTTGGTTCTCCAAAAATCATGTTATTTGTCTGTTTTGTTGTTATTGTTGTCGTTTTTTTTCCCTCTCTTCAAGTCTGTAAGACCTACCAAAGCTCTAGATCCGGTACGCTATGGCGGAACAGAAGAAAAAAATACTGGCAACAATAACGATAAAAACAGAATATCAGTAACATGAAATTTGGAGAAACAACTTGATGGGATGGGGGCCAGTCCTCTTTGTTTATCACTGACACTGTTTCTGCTCCATCATACCAAAACACAACCACCACCAAACAACAACAACAAAACAAACAAACAACAACAAAAACACCCCCAAAAAAAGCAAACAGAAACAAAAAAACAAACAAACAAAAAACTACCTGCATCTTGTACCGTAGCAAGCAGAAAAGTGGAACAAAGGAAGGACACAAAGAGAGATAGGAAACACAGAAAGAAGGATACTCCCATCCCCACGAAGACGACGACACCCACAACAACAACAACAGCAACACTTACTATAACATCACCCTCCCCTCCCTCCCACCCCACCTCCCACCCCCCGCCTTGCGAAAAAACAGCAACCCGCATTTTTGCTCCATATTCTGGATAAGTAAGTCAGAACAAGTGCTTCCTTCCTTTTCGGTGTAAATTATTTTTCTTGTTGTTGTTGAACAAGCCGAACTGGTAGTTGATGCATTCCTTATACAACACAGGGTGGCGTGTTTAGGTGAACTGATCAACATAAAACTTGTGTTCATCATCGTATGACAGCCGTGTCTGCCAAAGGTACTACAACACAACTACGCCCATGTTCCGTGCGTTGGACTTTAGGCGTAAAGAAAACAGTAGCTGTTTCCAGTTGTCCTAATTATTCACCGCCCACAAACCTACCTTGCGAGTAGTTGGGTTTTTTTTCTGTCAAAGTGACCCCTCCAACCCCTCCCCTCCCCCCCTCCCCACCGCCCACCCTGGTCCCGCTACATAAATAAATAAATGAGAGAGAGAGAGAGAGAGAGAGAGAGAGAGAGAGAGAGAGAGAGAGCTACTGACTGTAAACGAATTTTTTTTCATTGGCCTCAGCTGTCTCCTGTAATATTAAGTAAAGAAGGATTTGAGGCGTGTGCAGACACGGCAAGGCTCGTGCACATATAGTTTGAATTTCGTATGTCTGTTCATAGTCATGGCTTTTGTGACCATGCGAGGAGTGTTGTAGATGTTCCAGCATGAACCTACTGCCAGCATGGAGGCTCTTTGCCTTCTTCGTCACCTGTGTCGCCTTCGGTACGTTTCTCTTTCAATGATTCCTTTTAAAGGCATACATCCACGTTTATTTATTTTTAATTTATTTAATTATTTATTAATTGTTTAGAGCTCACAAAGCATTCAAAGAAGTTTAGATGATGTTTAGCATCCTACAACTTATGTTATGTTATGTTATGTTATGTTATGTTATGTTATGTTATGTTATGTTATGTTATGTTATGTTATTTAAGTTCCTCTGCTGACACCCGCATCCTACGCATTCCACAGGTTAAATCGAAAACACTAGGTCAGCGAGCATTGCTCTACCACGGCCCAGTCATTTGGAACAGCCTGCCTGCCCATGTTCGCCATGCAGAGTCGACGGACTCTTTTAAATCCGCTTTGAAATTTCATTTCTTCCTGCTGTATTATACTGTCATTACAGACTAACTACTCTACCATCACTGTCACCATCATTGACATTTACGATGTCGTGTTAGGATGTGTCATAGCTGTGTGTATATAACGTGTATGTGACGTGTATTTCATGTGTATGGAATGTGTAATGTATTTCATGTGTATCTCATGTGTATGTATTGCCACTCTACTATTGTGAAGCGCCCAGAGCTCCAGCAGGAGGTTGGGCGCCAGACAAATCCTCATTATTATTATTATTATTATATTATGTTACGTTATTTCCCCCCGAACTCTTCAAGGCCGGTTCGGGTGGAGGGTTCAGAAGCTGAATAAAAGTTGTTTTTCCCCCCCGCCTTGTCTGATGCCGATGAGAAGGATTATAGTATTATGCTGCTGTTGAGATCCATGTGGTTGAAATCATTCATTTGATTCCTGTCGGAAGTAGTTTTCCGCCGGTACTTCGGCCTTCTCCTCCTCTCCATTGGGCTCTCTCTCTCTCTCCCACACACACACACACATACAGAGGAACACCACCATGCACAAAGCAAAATAAATGTCTCTTGCAAGGGGCCAGATGTTACATACGACACTTCCTCCCGGCAGAGACCCGCAGCACAACAATACCCGCTGTTGTCACGATCGTGACACCGAGACCGCTACATGCTAGCGTTCACAAGGTCATTGCTATTTTAGAGATAACGAGGCTCATAGTTTCCAACTCGAGGCGGAACGAAGACGCTAAAGGCACGACTTGTACACAGTAAGGCTGTAGACTCGTGCATGTTTAATGCCTGAAACCTGTGTACCTAAAGCTGTTAGATGGATCAGGTCATGATATCAGAGACCCGAATCCAGACCAGGCTGCAGGTGTGTTTGTCCTATTTATAGACGAGTGTAAAATTGTCCAACAGACAAAGAAAACAATGGGTACCTTCAAGATTTTTTCACCTTCATTGTGAAAGCAGCGCTATTTCACAATCAGTTATTGTTATTATTGTTGTTATTATTATCATTATTGTTATCATTATTATTCTTCTCTCACAAACAGACTGGTACTTAAAGTGTTAATAAATCATGTTCATACTGCACAAGCTGATGGATAACGAAATCGTTCAAAAAAAATCATTTTCACACCGTTCGTTTACCAGGCTGACCGATACTGAAAACAAAATACAAAATGCTCAGAATGACCAAAAGATGCTTGTTATGCTGGGTCAAAGGCGACCTCAAGCTAAGTGGAACTACTACCGCTACTCGCGTCGTCTGCTAGGGCATTAGGGAAAGAGACAGCCCTTAACAAAATTCATTATTTGTCAATAATCGTCGTTTGTTCGCACACGCTGACCGGAACTGAAAATATTAATGAATGAAGTAAAACTGTTTATCGCACAAGCCAGCCGGTACTGAAAGTGTTAATAAAAGCCTGTTTAAACATGTTTGTTGGTACAAAAGATTGAATACGGTTGTCAAGACAACATCCAGGATCACTGGTACAGAACTTCCCTCACTCGAGATGCTGTTCCACACCCGACCCGTTAATAAAGCAGCTTCCATAGTGCACGATCCGCCCCACCCCGCAAACAGCCTGCTCCATGCAAACTCTGCCTTCACCAGCACGACATACAGCAGTAAAGACCAGAACAACAAGGCTCAGCAACAGTTTTTATCCCACAACCGTAAAGTGTGTCCCCTCACCCTCACCCTCACCCTCACCCCTTCCATCTAATATATGATAACAATTAACATGATGTTTTACTTTGCAATTCTTAATTCTGACCTGTTTCTGCTGTTTAGCGTGTATCTTAGTGAAAGTATTTCATCAGTCTATTTGTATTGTATTTATTGTTTCAGCAATTTTACTCAATAAGGTTTAATGTGACTGCGTAATCGGTATGCATGTATGTGCGAATGATCGTAATTTAAAGGGGAGAGCTGGGATAGCCGAATGGTAGAGCGTTGGACTCTCAATGTTCGGGTCGTGAGTTCGAATCCCGACTCGGGCCAAATATTTGTGCTGCCGTTTTTTTTTTTTCTCGTTGCCCCGTCTTTGATATCACCCATACGTCGTGGAAAAGGACGTTAAACTCCCAAACACCCACCCACCCCCGTAATTTAAAGTAAGTCGCAGCATGCAACAAATTCCTAATGTCTAAACATAATTAAGGTAATATTGTTGCAATACATTACGTTACTTTATGTTACAGGCGCCGCCCACACACTGACGTTACGCAACATGGCGCTCAACAAACCAACCATGTCCAGTTCTTACCAGACCCTCGCCACACCCAACTTCCAGGCCATCCCTGACCTGGCTGTGGACGGCAAGGCGGAACCGGATATCAACCAGAAGACCTGCTTCCTGTCGGCAGACTCAGGGGACGATACTCCATTCTGGTTGGTGGACCTTGAGCAGACGTATGTCGTGCATTTCGTGACGATCACCAACCGGGGAGACTGCTGTGGTAAATAATAAAAAGAAGAAGAATAGTGAAAAGAAGAAGAAACTGTGTTCACATACATTCATTTTCGTGGTTACGTGTCAAGATAAAACTATTGCAATTTCATTTTTACACGTGCAGTCGTGAGCTGTCTGTCTGTCTGTCTGTCTGTCTGTCTGTCTGCCTTTCTGTCTGTCTGTCTTTGCTTGTCTCCCTTTTTCTGTCCCTCTCTTCATCTCCAGTCTCTCTCTAATTTATATACATAAATAAGTCATGGTTACCGATTATGCAGTAACCAGTCGTGCGGGTTAGTTTGTGGTTCAGCGACCGTGAAAACTGAATTCAAATGTCGGCCACGACATCATGGGACACACATGTGTCACGACTTGGCCCGGCCCTTACCTTTGGCGATGACGTAGCAAGGCACAGAATGGTAGCCCATAGTCATATCTTCAGTCAAAGTTGACGTGAGTGTGGCACAAGGTTACCAGGACTAGTTGGTGGGGAGGGGGTGGGGAGGGGGGAGGCAGTCATCCATCAAACCAGGACTTGAATGGATGAAGTATGAGGTACATATTGTAAAATGGCATGACCAACACGTCTGAATAAATTATATAGCCTATGATTCTATGGCCATCCGGTAAGGAAAGACCTCAGCACTATGGATTTTACAGACACGTAGGGCCTTTTTTGATGACGGTAGAGTGCAATTCGTAATGCAGGCACGCGAGCGCTATTGATATCGTATGTTTGTTACTTATTGTCACTTGTGTACACGGGCTGGTGTCAAGTTCTCGTTATGTTTGTTACTTATTGCCACTTGTGTACACGGGCTGGTGTCAAGTTCTCGTTATGTTTGTTACTTATTGTCACTTGTGTACACGGGCTGGTGTCAAGTTCTCGTTATGTTTGTTACTTATTGCCACTTGTGTACACGGGCTGGTGTCAAGTTCTCGTTATGTTTGTTACTTATTGCCACTTGTGTACACGGGCTGGTGTCAAGTTCTCGTTATGTTTGTTACTTATTGTCACTTGTGTACACGGGCTGGTGTCAAGTTCTCGTTATGTTTGTTACTTATTGTCACTTGTGTACACGGGCTGGTGTCAAGTTCTCGTTATGCTTTGTTACTTATTGCCACTTGTGTACACGGGCTGGTGTCAAGTTCTCGTTATGTTTGTTACTTATTGCCACCTGTGTACACGGGCTGGTGTCAAGTTCTCGTTATGTTTGTTACTTATTGCCACTTGTGTACACGGGCTGGTGTCAAGTTCTCGTTATGTTTGTTACTTATTGCCACTTGTGTACACGGGCTGGTGTCAAGTTCTCGTTATGTTTGTTACTTATTGTCACTTGTGTACACGGGCTGGTGTCAAGTTCTCGTTATGTTTGTTACTTATTGTCACTTGTGTACACGGGCTGGTGTCAAGTTCTCGTTATGTTTGTTACTTATTGTCACTTGTGTACACGGGCTGGTGTCAAGTTCTCGTTATGTTTGTACTTATTGCCACTTGTGTACACGGGCTGGTGTCAAGTTCTCGTTATGTTTGTTACTTATTGTCACTTGTGTACACGGGCTGGTGTCAAGTTCTCGTTATGTTTGTTACTTATTGTCACTTGTGTACACGGGCTGGTGTCAAGTTCTCGTTATGTTTAAACAAACAAACCCAACAACAACAACAACAACAACCAAAAAGCAAAAACAAACACAGTCAACCCCCTACTTTGGCCTAATTTCAGGACAGGGTTAGCCAGCTGTGAACATTGTGTATCAGCCGGTTGTCATATTATCAATATTGTGCGTGCCAGTAATGACGTATTATAATTACAAAATAGACAGTTAGCATAAAACGGACGCTGTAGCATCTCGTTCAAGAACAATTGTCTCGAAAATCTCATAAATCATCATCATCATCATCATCATCATCATCACCACCATCGTGCTTGTGATATGTGATATCGGGTTTTCCTGGCTACCGGGCTGCTCATCGGGGTTTTCTCTCCGGGTTATCCGGCTTTCCTCCCCTGGCAAAATTGAAAAATAGGATAGGTATGGGTGGTGCTGCACTGCGGCGACGCGCTTCCCCCGAGGGAAGCAGCCCGAATTTCCCGAAAAGGACAATATAGTAAAACAAATGAAGCCCTGCACTAGTATTTCCTTCGTCGGTAGAGGAACGACGACGACGACGACAACAACAACAACAACAACAACAACAACGATGACGGCGAAACACGCACACAGATCGTGTACAGCTACAAAGCTTGAACGAACCTCACGAACCGAAAGGAAGGCGATTGTCAGGTAGTTTTAAAGTTTGCTATAATGCCTCTTGTTGTCTTGTCATCCCCAGGCGACAGACTCAGCAACTTTAACATCGAGGTTTTCACAGAAGACCCTGTTGCTGTACCAACCGCCACTCCTACATTATGTCACTCCCAGACGGCCGCAGTACCAGGTGGCGCCACTGTACCATACGAGTGTGATCGCCCAATCATCGGACGCTACGTCAGAATCCAGAAAAACGGGACCGAGTTGTATCTTTGCGAGGTTCAGGTTATGACGTCATACGGCGGTGAGTACATTGAATGTTACAAACTTGTACAGTTCTGTCTGGCAGAGAGCTATAGGAAAACACAATATTACTATGTGTCTGGCAGAGAGCGATAGAAAAACACAATATTACTATGTGTCTGGCAGAGAGCTGTAGAAAAACACAGTGTTACTATCTGTCTGGCAGAGAGCGATAGAAAAACACAATATTACTATGTGTCTGGCAGAGAGCGATAGAAAAACACAATATTACTATGTGTCTGGCAGAGAGCGATAGAAAAACACAATATTACTATGTGTCTGGCAGAGAGCTGTAGAAAAACACAGTGTTACTATCTGTCTGGCAGAGAGCTATAGAAAAACACAGTGTTACTATCTGTCTGGCAGAGAGCTATAGAAAAACACAATGTTACTATCTGTCTGGCAGAGAGCGATAGAAAAACACAATATTACTATGTGTCTGGCAGAGAGCTATAGAAAAACACAATGTTACTATCTGTCTGGCAGAGAGCGATAGAAAAACACAGTGTTACTATCTGTCTGGCAGAGAGCTATAGAAAAACACAATGTTACTATCTGTCTGGCAGAGAGCTATAGAAAAACACAGTGTTACTATGTGTCCAGCAGAGAGCTGTAGAAAAACACAATGTTACTATCTGTCTGGCAGAGAGCTGTAGAAAAACACAGTGTTACTATGTGTCAATTTTCTGCTCGTTTGTTTGTTTATATTTGCTCGTCATTTTATTTGTTTATATGGACTTTTCAGGCTAAATTTTTATGGACTTTCACCTGATCGTCTTTGTGGACTGTTATTCTGTCATCACTGTCGCTCTATCATTCCTTTTGTTGTGTAATTAAACCTCTACATGACAAAACAACACACAACAACTGTATAATATAATATAATATAATATAATATAATATAATATAATATAATATAATATAATATAATATAAGTGAAGGAACGTGCGTGTTGGGATCAGTGTTTGGCGTTTTGAAACACAGTTGAGGAGAGCGCTTAAATACTACCACCGCTATTATTATTATTATTATTATTTTACAGGCCTGGTGAATGTGGCTCAAGGACGTACAGCTGATCAAAGTACCACCCACAGAATATATGATGCCGATCTTGCTGTAGATGGCGTGTTTGATCCAGTATTTCCTAATGGTCACTGTTCACACACTGCCCTAGACGATCCTTCGCCATTTTGGATGGTGGATCTTGGTCAGCAGTACGAGATCCACGCCTTGGCTCTCTCTAACAGGGGCGACTGTTGTAGTGAGTAACAAATGCATTTGTCCATTTGGTGTTGGCATCATTATCTTTATAGGGGTGATCGGTGGTGAAGAGGTAATGTCTCCAAACTCCGATGCTTGGGATTGAGGGTTCGAGTCCCACTTGTGGCAACCACAAAAAAAAAAAAAAAAAAAGAAGTTTCAGCTGAAGTGTGTGGCACCATTCATTCGGGATTACCGTCGGGGGTTCTCTGCGGGTACTTCGGCTTCTCCCGAGTCTGCTTGTGGAAATGCTCAGCCCACAAAAAAGGAGTTCAAAGCTCCGGGGCCTAAGTAGCTGACCTGTCCCTTAACACCACGTGACTGTGATGTGTTCATTTCCGGTGAGTGATAGAATGCCTCTGATTTACGCGAGCGTGAGTGTTGGGTTCGGGTCACGGCGCTTTGGGGGAAACTAAATTACTGGGTAAAGCGCCGATGAAATTCACATTTTGGTTATCATTAGTACTTTTGCTACTTACAATTTTGTTGGTTTTTTCCCCACCCCTTTGGTTAGATTAAAGTTTGGCTGCTAGCCACGCCCCCTGCCCCCCCCCCCCCCCCGCCCCTCCCCCAGTAGAGCAAGGTGTTCAGAACGTCCTTACTGCACCAGACGATGGCTGATTTCTGAAATCGATTTCTATTATTTTGGACTCATTTGATAACTTTTGCTCGCAATTGAAAGGACGTATATCCAGACTGTGAAGCCTCGAGTTTGCCAGGTATACTTATTGTGCCAGCAACCACCTTCCTGTATCCAAAGCAGCCTCGTTTAAAAGCAGCCTCTTCAAATATCTACATTAGTCAACAAATAACAAACAATCATAAAAATAGGTACCACACGTTCACATAAATATGGACATACTAGTTCATACATGCGATAATATTGTGTGTGTGTGTGTGTGTGTGTGGTGTGTGTGTGTGTGTGTGTGTGTGTGTGTGTGTGTGTGTGTGTGTGTGTGTTGAAGTTTCTTGTTCCATGTTTACGTATGTTCGATCATTTGGCTTTTTTTTGTTTAGTTGTTCTTAAAAACGGCAAGTTTGAAAATTGGTTGCAAGACCAAAACTTCCACTGTTTTCAAATAAAGTTATTTCAATTTCAATTTCAAATAGTTCGGAAACCATGCTCTCATACAGTCGCTGAAATACCAAACGAGAAATCAACACTAGCAGTAGTGTACGACAGATGCCGCCACTCGTCATAAACAATGTAATACACAATGTAACACGCAGAAAATGTTTGTGGTTCATTTCCTTTCTTTCACCTACCTTCTGATACCTGAACCGCCAAATACACAATGTTTAAATAATGTGAATCGCGGTATGTTTACTTCGGCTCACCTACTACCGTGTTTGGCGATAAAGCTTTTTTTTATTTTTACAATCTCCCTTTAAAATACTTTCTTTCTTTTATTTTATTTTTTTTACAGACGATAGAATGGCCGATCTTATTGTGGACATTTATACCGAGCACCCGAGGCGAGTGGGCTCCAGTGTGGGGACGCCATGTTTGACTTACACTGGACCAATGGCAGCAGGCGTTACAGAGCGACTGGACTGTAGCCAGCCAGTTAGCGGTCGATACGTGTTCATCACAAAAGGAAGCGGCAGCGGAATGATCCAACTGTGTGAGGTGGAGGTTCTCGTGCCTTTTGCCGATAGTAAGTGTAACCTTCTTGATAACATTGTCACACTAATTTAATTCATAAATATGTAACTACTTAAAACATTACGACATACCAACGTTATAGGACGTATTGTAACTTTGATATGTGATGAGTGTGTGAGTGAGTATGTAGGACTTACAACTCCTCACATATTTCAGGAGCACGGTAGTGAATGATTGGTCATTGTTCATTTCCATACCGCAGACTGTCGATAGAAAGAACACTTCAGCTGGTGTGTCTGATCTACTTGTGATGCAGCCTTTTACATCTACTGCATGCGTTTGAATGTGTAAATTGCTTCTGCATTTGTTCTTCTCCTTTATATTCTTGTAGTGTTAAGTTGTTCTCCCTCTGTTCATATTTTCGTCTTGTAGCGACTGCATGGTATTAATGCCAAAACTTTTACCGTTGGAAAATAAGATTGTTGTCCTTGTCCTTGTCTTTGCCTTTGTCCTTGTCCTTGTCCTTGTCTTTGTCTTTGTCCTTGTCCTTGACCTTGACCTTGTCCTTGCCATTGTCCTTGTCTTTGTCCTTTGCTTTTGTCTTTGTCCTTGACCTTGACCTTGTCCTTGCCATTGTCCCGTGTCCTTGTCCTTGTCTTTGTCCTTGTCATTGTTATTGCATATTCCAGCTCTTGGCCAGACAAGGCTGGTGGACGTTGCTCACAGAAAACAAGCCAAGCAAAGCTCTGACTTCGATCCGGCCGTACGGAGCTGAGAAGGTGGTGGACGGGAGTCCGGAGCTGGACATGACGAAACAACAGTGTTCTTCTACCGCTAACACGGGGGACCACCACCCATGGTGGCTGGTGGATCTGGAACACGTGTATCCTGTCTATACAGTGGTCGCCACCAACCGGGATAACTGCTGCGGTGACTTTTTTTTAGAACTCTTCTAACGCACCACTTCCAACAGCTGCTGTTTTCTAACTAACTCTTGTAACAATAGCAGTGTCGATGATTATCAACTTTTAATTTCCTTACGTGATAATTTCTCTCTGTGTCTCTCGTTTTGTCTGTGTTGAAGGGGCCGGTGTCCTACAACAATTAATGTTCGAGTTCAAGTTCGAGTTCGTTTTGTCTGTATGTCTTTCTGCTTCTGTGTCTCTCTTTTACGGGTATTTCTTTGGGAAATGTTTCAGAAAAGTACCAGCCCTTACCTACGTTTTGAAAATTCATACTCATTCAGCAATTTCTGACAACATGCACGTAACAAATATTTCGCCAAACGTAAACTGTTTGAATGAACGACTTCTATGATTGGCTGATTCTGGTTGGCAGCCGAAGAGTTTTCTGACTACACCGTGGAGGTGTTCTACGAAGATCCGACGACGACAACGTCAGCAAGGGGCAGTTTCTGCTACTACTACAAGGGTCCCATGACGTTAGGGGGCACAGGAAGGTGGGACTGTATCTACCCGGTGTACGGGCGCTACGTCAGAATCAGCAAAGGTTCACAGAACCTGAGGCTGTGCGAGGTGCAGATTTTAGTGCCAGGTAACGTACGTGAAGTTGAATCTACAATGACGATAGTTTACCGTCACGCGCTGACTCGTACATGCTAGGCTGGTTAGTTGAAGTGTAACGTACGTGAAGTTGAATCTACAATGACGATAGTTTACCGTCACGCGCTGACTCGTACATGCTAGGCTGGTTAGTTGAAGTGTAACGTACGTGAAGTTGAATCTACAATGACGATAGTTTACCGTCACGCGCTGACTCGTACATGCTAGGCTGGTTAGTTGAAGTGTAACGTACGTGAAGTTGAATCTACAATGACGATAGTTTACCGTCACGCGCTGACTCGTACATGCTAGGCTGGTTAGTTGAAGTGTAACGTCCCGACCACAAATGTCTGGAGACGGCACGTTACGGGGTGGAGGAACAGCTATCCTAACCGAACAGACTGCCTGAACACTGCTCAATCCAATTCTGACTTTCCTGTAATACATAGTTTCTTTTATCTGGTGGGTAGGGGATGCGATTTAAGTTTACGGCATAGTTCAAATGTCGCTACATTCACAAAGACGGGAGAGGAGCAGGAGGGGGGGGGGGAGTGGGGGTGGGGGTGGGGGGAGGAGTGGGGGTGGGGGTGGAGAGTTCATGTGATGAAACTGGCGCTCACTTTAATTCATGTAGTTGATATGTTATATTTAAAATGACCGCCACCGTTTATAATGATGACGTATATTATTGACACCATTCACAGGGATACAATGTATAATAACGACTTACCTTACACAAAACTGTCATATGTATTTCATGTTTAGTTGATATTGTATATAGAACTTTATATTATATGTTTCTCCGTGACCCCGTAGAGGCCAAAGAAGATTAAATCTTTGAAACTAGTTGAATTGTAAAGAGTGCAGCGGTACTCAGGCCTGCACTACTCACCCTCAGCACAGATAACCTTACGCAAGCGCAAATAGTTCTCTAGTGTCGACCGTATGAGCACCACATACCTCATACCATGGTAGTAGTGATAATGTTTCTGATGGAAATGGTGGCGATTGTGACACTGATGATGATGATGACGACGACGACGACGACGATGATGATGATGATGACGGTGATCTCCCCATAGATACCGTCTTTTTTTTTTTTTTTTTTCCATTTTCAGAGGACACAGTCCCTCCGCCGTATCTGAGGAACGTTGCTCTGAATAAAGCAACACAGGCAAGTTCAGAGGACAGTGTGAATAACCCGCCTCACCTGGCCAGCTCGGACCTTGCTGTGGACGGCAAACGCTTGCCCGACGTCGCCCAAATGTCCTGCTTCCTGTCTGAGGACGGAGATATGGCGCCGTACTGGGTGGTGGACCTGGAACAAACTTACGTCATACACGCGCTGGATATCACAAATCGGGGCATGTGCTGTGGTAAGTAATCCTTACACCAACTTTCTTCTCACTACTCTCTCTGTATACAGATGGGGGATCAATTACGCTGTTATTCTGTGTGTTGTTTGTCATCAGGTCCCGGATGGAAAAGTCGAGGTTAATTTAACCCACGGCTACGGGCCTAACCCAGACTACGACAAAAGAAACCTAAAAGCAAAGTTAAATAAAAAAGGAAATGAAGAAAGGAAGAAAAAAAATCCTTCTATAACGGCTCAGGCACCTTCCCGGAATGAGCCCGCTTCCTGATTTAAAACAAAAAATAACAGAAAATTTAACCCTAGAGCTAGTTTAGTTCGAGGTTAGACTCTAACCCGGGGCTGAAAGCCCTAACCTCGACTAGTACATAAGGGCGATCAAAAGGCTTTTCATAAACTTCGGCTGTTTGTTTTGTGTTATCAGTCGTTCTGTGAGTGTGTTTGGGACGTGTGTCTGTGAGTGTGTTTGGGACGTGTGTCTGTGAGTGTGTTTGTGACGTGTGTCTGTGAGTGTGTTTGGGACGTGTGTCTGTGAGTGTGTTTGGGACGTGTGTCTGTGATATGTGTTTGGGACGTGTGCCTGTGAATGTGTTTGGGACATGTGTCTGTGAGTGTGTTTGGGACGTGTGTCTGTGATATGTGTTTGGGACGTGTGCCTGTGAGTGTGTTTGGGACGTGTGTCTGTGAATGTGTTTGGGACGTGTGTCTGTGAGTGTGTTTGGGACGTGTGTCTGTGAGTGTGTTTGGGACGTGTGTCTGTGAGTGTGTTTGGGACGTGTGTCTGTGAGTGTGTTTGGGACGTGTGTCTGTGAGTGTGTTTGTGACGTGTGTCTGTGAGTGTGTTTGTGACATGTGTCTGTGAGTGTGTTTGGGACGTCTTGGTAGTTTGATATTTTCCTCACGCGCTTGAAGTCGGCGCCGTCCAGCGGTAGAGCGTTGGACTTTCAATGCTCGGGTCGTGACGTCGATTCCCGGCTTGAGCCAAAATGCCCCGTCTTTGATAATGATCACCCTTATGTAAACAGGACAAGAAACCCTCCAACATCCACCCCACGTGACGTAACATCCATCCCATGTAATGTAACATCCACCCCACGTAACACGCTTTAAGTCATTTTCCTTTTGATCGTACAGTTCTTAAACGCTGTTGTTGTTTTTTGTTTTTTTGTTTTTTGTTCTGTCTATTTTTTCGACTTGTACGTCTCTGAATGTGTCGCTAAAAACTGGTATGCGACGTACATGCCGGTCGCTAGCGACTCTGTACTCACATTTCAAAATCTCTTATGCGCCGTGGCCGTCCTGACCATCACAACTTTACCTTCATGATGGACTGACCATGGTTATGATGGACTGACCATGGTTATGATGGACTGACTATGGTTATGATGGACTGATCATGGTTATGATGGACTGATCATGGTTATGATGGACTGATCATGGTTATGATGGACTGACCATGGTTATGATGGACTGATCGTGGTTATGATGGACTGACTATGGTTATGATGGACTGACCATGGTTATGATGGACTGACCGTGGTTATGATGGACTGATCATGGTTATGATGGACTGACTATGGTTATGATGGACTGACCATGGTTATGATGGACTGACCGTGGTTATGATGGACTGACCATGGTTATGATGGCACACATTGCGTGAGGAGTTTGTACAAGCGACAGTGAAGGTGGCAAAAAATTAAAGTACTCTGAAAAAACAACAACAACAACAACAACAACAAACCAAAAAAAAAAAACAAAAAAACAAAAACGTGAATGTCCCGGGCCCTTCATTCTGTATCATATAATAATAACATAATGCCTCTGGGTCAGATCTGGTGCAAGGTAGACAGGTGACAAATGAGTTCACTGCAATACAGACTGACATAAAATTCATAGCGAATAAATCACCTCAGCCTTCTGCCCTCAGTGACAACGTAACTGATGACAGTAACAAGTAGGGCATTAAGAGGTTAGGGTGCCTGGGGTTAAAAATGGGGTTTTTGAACCAATCAAACTGACAGATTGTTAGTCAGCGCTTTGAACGATGTTGTACGTTAGGGAACTGACACTTACACTTTCCGTCGCAGTCGTCAGCGCACCTTTGAAACGATAGACATGTTGTATTTAGAAATGAGTCTTACCGCTAGTCTTCATATAATACATAATTATATATATAGTTTGCCCCCCCCTCCCACGCACGCACGCACGCTCACACACACACACACACACACACACACACACACACACACACACACACACACACACACACAGAGGGTGGAGACATGTGTGTAAGAGACATTGTGAAGCCCCTTTCTTAAACAAACTACAAACAGCAGAACTTTCTGACCAGTGTTCATCCGTCTTTCAGCGGACCGACTGGCCAGTTTCGCTATCGAAGTCTTCACCCAAGACCCTGTGGCCGTGCCGGCCGCTACAGCTGTACTGTGTCACACCCAGACTGCCAGTGTTCCAGAGGCGGCCAGCCTTAGGTTCAAATGTGAACGACCAATCACAGGACGCTACGTCAGAATCAAGAAAAATGGCGAACATCTTAATCTGTGTGAAGTGGAGGTCCTAGTGTCGTACGGAGGTAACAAGATGTGTGTGTGTGTGTGTGTGTGTGTGTGTGGTGTGTGTGCGTGCGTGCGTGTGTGTGTTACTCTGTGTGTGTGTGTGTGTGTGTGTGTGTGTGTGTGTGTGTGTGTGTAGAAGCCGAGGGCTGGGGAGACCGTGTATGATGCTGCACATTATGTGTTTGTAGTTAAGTGTGGAGGCATGCTGCGTGTGTTTCTGAGTACGTGAGTGTGTGCTGATTGTAAGGCGCCCTCAGCTTCATATTGTTATCATAATAAATGTGGCTGCAATGGTTTATTTCGCGCTCTACAGCCACAAAGACAGCACTACACTAACTGAGCATCAGTATTCAGCACAGACTTCAGTTTACACTTCACTACACTCAAGGCGGATCCATTGTAGGCATGTGTGAGACTTCTTTGTACCGGAAGTGATATTTACATTTCCCGTCCAACAACAGGTCTTGTGGATGTTGCGAGAGACAAGTCCGCCTCACAGAGCAGCACCCAGACCATCTACACCGCCAATCTGGCTGTAGATGGCGTGTTTGACCCAGTTTTGACCAACGGTCATTGTTCCCACACGTCAGTCAACGACCAGTCGCCATATTGGATGGTGGATCTTGGGCAGGAGTATGAAGTTCATGCCGTCACACTCTCTAACAGAGGAGACTGCTGCGGTAAGTTAGAAATTAGCAGTGGAGTGGTAATTTGTATGTCGGCCTGGCCTGTATTGTACTAATGGCGGTTGTAGGCCAAGGCCCGAGGCTACATACAATGCACCGGTTTGGCTGCTCTACCGGAATGTTAGGGAAGTGGGCGTTTGTTTCTACCCCTGTAAGTGTAAAATCACACATGGTATGGTATGGTATGGTATGGTATGGTATGGTGTTGGATGGTATGGTATGGTATGGTATGGTATGGTATGGTATGGTATGGTATGGTATGGTATGGTGTTGGATGGTATGGTATGGTATGGTATGGTATGGTATGGTATGGTATGGTGTGGTATGGTGTTGGATGGTATGGTATGGTATGGTATGGTATGGTATGGTATGGTATGGTGAGGTGTGGTGTGGTGTGATGTGGTGTGGTGTGGTATGGTATATTATGGTATGGTGAGGTGTGGGATGGTATGGTGTGGTATGGTGTGGTGAGGTATGGTATGGTATGGTGTAGTGTGGTGTCGTATGGGATGGTAGCGTTCTTCTCGGCGCACATGCACCTCTCTTCTGAGACGCTCAAGGCGCTGCAGTGCTAGAGAACGAAGCAGTGGAAGCCTGGTACTGCTAAGCGCTACTTTATGTGCAAATCTTCACCCTGCTGTTCACTCTGGTGCGTCAGACACAATGTCTCTCGTCCACGCCACAGGCCACAACCAACTCTTCTTCGAAAGATGGAGTCATGGACGGGTTTTTGTTTTAGCGTGCAAACTTGATAAGAGCCAGACACCGTAAACGAGTCGGCACGTGGTTTTGACCCGATTTGGAAGCTAGGTCAGTAGGCGCTACAAGGAGCCACGCCACAGTTAGATGTTTCCAATTGCCACAGTTAGATGTTTCCAATTGCCACAGTTAGATGTTTCCAATTGCCACAGTTAGATGCTTCCAATTGCCACAGTTAGATGTTTCCAATTGCCACAGTTAGATGTTTCCAATTGCCACAGTTAGATGTTTCCAATTGCCACAGTTAGATGTTTCCAATTGCCACAGTTAGATGTTTCCAATTGCCACAGTTAGATGTTTCCAATTGCCACAGTTAGATGTTTCCAATTGCCACAGTTAGATGTTTCCAATTGCCACAGTTAGATGTTTCCAATTGCCACAGTTAGATGTTTCCAATTGCCACAGTTAGATGTTTCCAATTGCCACAGTTAGATGTTTCCAATTGCCACAGTTAGATGTTTCCAATTGCCACAGTTAGATGTTTCCAATTGCCACAGTTAGATGCTT
Source organism: Batillaria attramentaria (assembly GCA_018292915.2). Classification (NCBI taxonomy): domain Eukaryota; kingdom Metazoa; phylum Mollusca; class Gastropoda; family Batillariidae; genus Batillaria; species Batillaria attramentaria. The sequence continues at coordinate 260,388 of JACVVK020000316.1, read as the reverse complement.
CCAATTGCCACAGTTAGATGCTTTCAATTGCCACAGTTAGATGTTTCCAATTGCCACAGTTAGATGCTTCCAATTGCCACAGTTAGATGCTTCCAATTGCCACAGTTAGATGTTTCCAATTGCCACAGTTAGATGCTTCCAATTGCCACAGTTAGATGCTTCCAATTGCCACAGTTAGATGTTTCCAATTGCCACAGTTAGATGCTTCCAATTGCCACAGTTAGATGTTTCCAATTGCCACAGTTAGATGTTTCCAATTGCCACAGTTGCATCACAGGAAAGTCAAACACAGTTGTACACTTTTACACAAATTGCAAAGTTGAATCTTACAATGTCTCTATAGCCAAATACAGTATCGCTTTGTCCCCCCCCCCCCCAGTCCCCCGAGAGGGATGAGGTAGTTGTTTTATTATTTTGAGCTGGGTATTTACAATTTCAGTTTTACGGTAACCGTTTTAAAAGTCCCAGTGTGGCTGTACTTGTGTTCGTCTTTGTCAATCTGGCTGACGTTTTGTCTTTTTCTGTTGACAGCCGACAGAATGGCAGATCTACTCGTTGAAGTATTTACTGACGACCCCTCAACACTCTCAGCACAGGGCGTAACATGTTTAACCTACACTGGACCAATGAGAGCAGGCGTTACAGAGAAACTGGATTGTGGTCAACCAATCGCTGGACGCTACGTGCGCATTACAAAAGCGAGTGGAAATGGATTTATTCAGCTTTGCGGGGTTGAAGTATTGGTTCCTTTTGCAAACAGTAAGCTTTTCTTTCTTATTATAGTTTGAAATTGATATTATATTGGAACCTTTGAAATATATGCGCCTTTTGCAGTTTGTAAGCTTTTGTTTGTTTGTATTTTGAAATTCTCAGGCGAATACTGGCAATGTTTTGGCAGAGGTAGAAGAGATCGAATTTCAGGATACTGGCCATTATTGTCTGATCTTATCTTACCTTACGGAACTGCAAGCACTATAAACTCTCTGAGAAACTGTCCCGTCTTCTGTCAGTGATTTCTGCAGACCTGACCAACGTGGCCCTGAACAAGCCGACAAGCAGCAGCAGCAACCAGAAATCGGAATGGGGGTCCGACAAAGCAGTAGACGGCCAAACCGATTTTAACACGGACAGCTGTTTCGTGGCGGCAGACGCTGACACCGCTCCGTTCTGGTTTGTGGATCTGCAGGTCCCGCACCTTGTGTATGGTGTGACTATAGCCAACCGTGACCCCTGCTGCGGTACGTCAATTGCATCATCGTCATTGTCGTCGTACTCGTAATCATCGTCATTGTCATTGCCATCATCATCATCGTTGTCGTCGTCGTCATCATCATCATCATCATCATCGTCGTCGTCGTCGTCGTCGTCGTCATCGTCGTTCTCCTCCTCCTCGATTTTAATTTTCAATTAAATTCAATTAATTATTAATTCCCGTACGGGAAATTATGTGGATGGGGATAAGACCAAGACCCAAGAAGGGGTATCGAATACAAAATGCATTTTGCTAATTTGAGGCCAGAAGAGGTGTGAAAGCACGCTTCCTGGTCAACAGACAAAACAACTTGATTTCCAATGCTCGGGTGGTGAGTTCCACTCCAGGCTGGGGCCAGATATTTTTGCTGTCATTTTCTTGTTGCCCTGTCTTTGACGTCACCCATACTATATGGCGGAAAAAGGACGTTAAACCCCTAAACCCCTACCTGCCACCCACCCACTCTTCCCAAATTAAATCCCCTTAAACACTTGAAGTCAAAAGCAATAAATTCTTCTTTTATCAGTTTTTTTTAAATGTTTGTTTCTGTTTCCCCTAATCTATTGATGCTCGGGTCGTGAGTTCGAATCCCGACCGCGACCAAATATTTGTGCTGGCTTTTTTCTCGTTGCTCCGTCTTTGATATCACCCTTTAGTGGTGGAAAAGGACGTTAAATTCCCAAACACCCACCGACCCACCCACCCCTAATCTGCTGATATTCATTATGTGACTACAGCGAATGACGTAGCTGATCTGTATGTGGAAGTTCTGAACGAAGACCCAAGCCAGAGCCCTCCCGCTGTCCTGTGTGCCTACAACAGGCGACAGGGCCTGAAGGTGACTTGGTGGTGTGACTCGCCTATTCACGGACGCTACGTTCGCTTACGGAGAACCACACAGATCTGACGCTCTGCGAAGTGGAGTTCTTGCACCAGTATGTTTGGCTGACGCGAGGAAAATCAATCTTTGTCATAGACCTCCTTAGCCTATCTGTCTGTCTGTCTGTCTGTCTGTCTGTCCGTTGAATTTCGTCGGCACATCCTGCAAACATCAGTGTATATTAGTAATGTCATTCTCGTTCTCCAGCAGCGACTGGTGGAGAGTCGTGAAATATCCCTGGGCCCGCATGTAAAAGTCGGGGTTAGGGAGTTCAGCCCCGAGTTAGAGTCTAACCTCGAACTGAACTAGCTCTAGGGTTAAATTTTCAGTAGTTTTTTGTTTTAAATCAGGAAGCGGGTCCATTGCAGCAAGGTGTCTATGCCGTTATAGAAGGATTTTTGTCTTTCTTTCTTCGCTTCCTTTTTTAATTTAATTTTGTTTTGTGGTTTCTTTTGTCCTAGTCTGGGTTAGGCCCATAACCGTGGGCCAGATTAACCTCGAGTTTTACATACCGGCCCTGGGTATACCGGTCAAGGGCGGATTCAGCGATATACCTGTAAACAATGCGACATACCTGTAAACAGTGAGATATAATATCTGTAAACAATGCGATATAACCGTAAACAATGCGATATACCTGTAAACAATGCAATACCTATGAACAACGCGATATACCGATAAACAATGCGATATATCTGTAAACAATGAGATATACCTGTAAACAATGCGACATAGCTGTAAACTTGAGATATATATGTAAACAATGCGATATACCCGTAACAATCCAATATACTTGTAAACAATGCGATATACCTGTAAAGAATGCGATATACCTGTAAACAAAGCGATACACCTGTATACAATCCGACATCTACCAAAACAAACTGGCAAGGTCGCTGGCCTGGCTAAAAAAAAAACAACAACCGCTGATATCTGTTCGATCTTTGAGCGGTAGGACGGGCCCCAAGACGGTTGTACTGATGATCCAGTCACTGTCAGTCATCAGAGACAGAATACATGGAAGGCAGAAGAAGAAGAGGTTTAGTGACCTAGAAATAAACTATGCTGAGCATACAAACCCGATTCAAATAAATCGTCATTACCCCCCAATCGGAAAATCGGTTATGGTGGACATACAAGTAACAACCAGACAATACGTGTAACATGAGGGCTTACATCGCGCATTTCGGCCAGTGTGGCGCAATACGTGTAACTTACATCGCGCATTTCGGCCAGTGTGGCGCAATACGTGTAACTTACATCGCGCATTTCGGCCAGTGTGGCGCAATACGTGTAACTTACATCGCGCATTTCGGCCAGTGTGGCGCAATACGTGTAACTTACATCGCGCATTTCGGCCAGTGTGGCGCAATACGTGTAACTTACATCGCGCATTACGGCCAGTGTGGCGCGTAGAGTCTTATGCCCTGTTAGAGACACTGGCCTTTTTTCCTTCAAAATTCGCACGAGAAGTTGGAGCAACACAAATAATTATACACATCTAAAACTACTCCAATTTGCTACATGTACCGTTAAAGAAAAAGTCAGTTGCTGTTTTTGTTCAGAAGTTACAAGAGATTAAACTTTAATGCTAGAGATGTACAGAGACCGCAGTCAGCCAGATAACACCTGGCACTGAACAGTACTGCACCCCAGACTGGCGGTGAAGTGGTTAAAATAGCTACTCCCACTGACAAGCGCAATTGTTCCGATGAAAGATGTCTTCTGTAACACGTAGTCGTCATACAAGTGTCACCTTAAACCCTTTCTGACGCTACTGTCGTGTGTCTGGCACCAGTTGCCTGGATCCCGCACCAAACATTTCACCATGTGGGCCGACATTTCACCATGTGGGCCGACATTTCACATGTGGGCCGACATTTCACCATGTGGGCCGACATTTCACCATGTGGGCCGAATGATTTGATATTCAGGGGAAGTGTTGGTTAGTGTACTACTTTACTTTGACATCCCCTTCAGATATCACAACGAAAACACAGCGTTCACTGAGTACAACGGAGAACGCCCCCCCCCCACCCCCACCCTCCCCGATCACAGTGTTCACTGAGTACAATGGAGTATGTTCCCCACTAAACACAGTGGATGTTATCGTCAGGTGTGATGAATGGAGCTGTTGGTCAGCCCACGTTCCTCAGTTCAAGAAACAGCCCCACCTCTGGCGGTGACAAGGCAGTGGACGGGAACACGGCCATACCCACATTGTCGGACGGTACCCTGACGCAGTGTGTGCATACCCTAACAGGGGACATCACTCCAATCTGGATTGTCGACCTTTTCATGGAGCAGGAGGTGCACGCGGTCATCATCTATAACAGAGGCGACTGCTGCGGTAGGTTTTTCTCTTTTTTAGTTGTTGTTGTTATTGTTGTTGTTGTTGTTGTTGTTGGGGGTTACCTCCGGGTACTCCGGCTTCCTCCCCCTCTGCTTTGGAAAAGTTCAGCCCACAAATATAAAAATAAATGCAATTCTAAATTCCGAAACTTAAATAGCTGAGCTGACCCTTCGCACCACGTGAGTGTAATGTGTCCAGTCTTTGTGAGAATGCGTTTGATTCATTTGAGCGTGCGTGTTGGGTTCAGTCCGCGGCGCTTTGAGCCGACTCAAGAAATTTGGTAAAGCGCCTATACAGTATTCAATTATTTTTTTTATTTTAGTTTCAAAAGTAGTTTAAAAAGAGTGCACGCAGTTATGTAATAACCCTTCATGAAATAACAGGTGAACGATTTACTGCTGTTGACATCGAAGTTTCACGTGCGAATCCCGCGTCCCATCCCTCTACAACAAGGAGTCTGTGCACGCACTATGTGGGACCCATGGCTAATGGCGCGGTGGAGCGACTGAACTGTGACGTGCCCGTGAGAGGGCGCTACGTGAGCATCAGCAAGATTGGCAACCAAGAGCTGCACTTCTGTGAAGTGGAGGTGTTGATACCAGCTAGAGGTAATCATGGTGGTGCTAATAATAATAATAATAATAATGGCGATGATGATGATGATCCACAAATATTCTGTTACTCACACAGATAAATCCACAACCGTGTTGATGCACGGCTATACTACCTCTGAAACAAGTAGGCTTTAAAATCAGAAGGCCTTAAAGTTGTGTATAATGGATTTATCTGTGCGAGTGACAGAATCTGTTAGTCCTGACAGATTTCTCGCCTGCTCGCCGTCCCGTTTCGCGGACGAGATTTCGATTTGCTTACAAAACCTATAATTCTGTACACTGCACGTGACACTGAAGACGATACAGTCTCACTGTTACCGCCATCTCGCTACATGGACCAATCTGACTTCTGAGGAATGAGTTAGGCCGCATGGGGGCTTTTCCAGCGCAGCTATCTTGAACTCTGTGTGTGTGTGTGTGGTGTGTGTGTGTGTGTGTGTGTGTGTTGTGTGTGTGTGTGTGTGTGTGTGTGTGAGAGAGAGAGAGAGAGAGAGAGAGAGAGAGAGGTCTACTATGACATGGGTGACGTCACGATGGTTGTTGGAACACACAAGGAAATCAACTCAAAACACGCTATGGAAAAAATAAAAACAAAACAAACAAACAAACAAACAACAAACAAACAAACAAACAAACAAAACCAGGGCAAAGTCTTGTTATAGCCGCATGTCACACGATAAAAACGGGAAAAAACGCCATGTTCGCTGATTGTTTGAACTAACAGCACTCCCGTATGACGTCCGCCTTTCTTTACCCTGTTCAGAGTTGGTGAATGCGGCCTTGAACAAGCCAGCCTTCCAGAAATCACGGTTCACTGGCGGAGCTGGAGATGAGGGATTTGCACGCCTGGCGGTGGATGGAGACACTAACCCAGTGTTTAGCCAAAACTCGTGTACGCACACCGAGGTTGGTGACACCGATCCCTGGTGGTACGTTGACCTGGGCACGCCATATACTGTCTACGGTGCCGTCATCACCAACCGTGGTGACTGTTGTGGTGAGTCTGCTGGTTCGTAACTTGATGAAAGAAACTGCCTCGGAACTCACTTGAAACAGACTCTGTGTGTGTGTGTGTGTGTGTGTGTGTGTGTGTGTGTGTGTGTGTGTGTGTGTGTGCCACGCAAGCACACTTGAATCGGGAGAACTTGCGAATGACTAGGTAAATGCTTGGGCGCATGGAGGGAGGCGCCGTATGAATAACATAGTGAATTATTCAACAAGTCGGCTGTAATTCTATAGATGGGTGGTTGTGTTAACTGCTCCACTGTCTCTGTGAAGGTGACCGACTGACTGATTTTCGCATGGAGGTGTTTATGGAGAACCCAGAAACAAGCAAAGTGGGTCACCTTTGCCGCACCTACTCCGGGACAATGCCTGGTGGGGCTACTGAGAAAATTTGGTGTCTCAGGCCAATAAGGGGACGCTACTTTCAGGTCCTACTGCCTGGTAATGAGACCTTGGCATTGTGTGAAGTTGAGGTGCTGGTCTCCCTTCCTGAAGGTAAGTACTTGTCTTTTTATTTCCACCTTATTATCTCTGTCAGGAAAATGTGGGTTACTTCCCCTAGGGATAACCGGGCTAGCAGACAGTTGGACTCAATACTGGAGTCGTGAGTTCGAATCCCGGCTGGGGCCGAATATTTGTGCTGGCTTTTTCCTCGTTACCCCGTCCTTAGTATCACCCGCATATGGCGGAAAAGGACGTTAAGTGGTTGTTGTTGTTGTTGCTGTTGTTGTTGCTGCTGTTGCCGCTGTTGTTGTTGTTGTTGTTTTTGCTGTTGCTATTGTTGTTGTTGTTGCTGCTGCTGTTTTTTTTTTTTTGCTGTTGCTATTGTCGTTGCTGTTGCTGTTGTTGTTGTTGCTGTTGCTGCTGTTTTTGTTGTTGCTGTTGCTGTTCGGTGTTGTTGTGGGTGTTGTTGTTGCTGTTGTTACTGCTATTGTTGTTGCTGTTGTTGCTGTTGTTGTTGTTGTTGTAGCTGCTGTTGCTGCTGTTGTTGTTGATGTTGTTGCTGTTGATGTTGTTGCTGTCGTTGTTGTTGCTGTAGCGGTTGTTGTTTTTGTTGCTGTTGCTGTTTTTGTTGCGGCTGTTGTTGCCGCTGTTGACGTGAGGCCCAACTTCCGTCTTCAGAACTGGTGAATGTGGCCCTGAACAAGGCAACCAAGCAAGTCACCACCTACCACACTTTGGGACAATCAAACCTGGCGGTGGATGGTGACGTCAGCACTATATATAGTCAAGGTTCCTGTACTCACACCGCCGTCGATGGAGCCAGCGACCCCTGGTGGTATGTTGACCTTGGACAACCCTACACTGTGTACGGCGCCATCATCACCAACCGTGGTGACTGTTGTGGTGAGTCAATCATCATGGTATTTGAGTTTGACGCTTCACACATATGTCTCCAAGCCCTTATGGAACATGCCCTTTTTCGGCAAATTGTCTGATAGCTTCTTGTGCATGTGGGATTTTGCAGTTCATCCAACGCGCATACTGTCACTTTAAATATGCGGAACCGCAGTCAGTGTGTGTACAGGCTGCAGATGACTGAGACAATGACAATGACAATATATTTTCAAGGATGAAATATGAGGTACAGCGTCCTTTCCTCTATCTTGTCCTTGTTACATTGTGCTACTACAACTTCTATTACTACTGCTACACATACACACAATCTCTCTCTCTCTCTCTCTCTCTCTCTCTCTCGCTCTCGCTCGCTCGCTCTCTCTCGAATCCCGGCTGGGGCCAAATATTTGTGCTGGCCTTTTTCTCGTCGCCCAGTCTTTGATATCACCCATACTTGGTGGAAAAGGACGTTAAACTCCCAAACATGAGAGAGAGAGTTGTCACATTTCATGCTGATTGTACTAACAACGTGAACAGAAAATTTATCTAACAAATAACCTATCAGTTACAAACAGAAACAAAATTCTTCCAACTGCGAAATGAGTCACGGTCTCCCAGTCCAGGTCTGTCTGAACGAGTGGAGAAAGACATTGTACGGAAGCCAGTGGCTTTCTCATCACATCCCCCCCCCCCCCCCCCCCCCCCGTTAAACTCCTGCTTTCAACTCCCCTCTTCCCCTCTAGCAGGAGGTATCAGTGTAGGACGAGACGGACCAATAGATTCAGAAACAGTTTTGTTCCAAATACCATTGTTATCATGAACAAAGAGCGTTAGAAGTCAGAGTAATTTGTAAGTTGTGTAAGTCTTACTCTCCTGTCTAATAGACGGCTCCACTCGACAAGCCCGGAGGCCCCGCCCTTTAATCATGCCGTGTATTGGCACCACACAACAGTCCCTTGAATGGCAAAAGAGGTGATTTCAAGACGAAAGAGATTGACGTAATGGTCTTTATCCTGAAATGACGTTAACGGACTTACTGCTTTCTTTCCATGTTTCGATCATATCACACCGCACGTGCTTCCTTCGTTGTAGACCCGTGCCGTGTTTCGTGCTCATTATGCCGCGGTTCGCGATTGGCTGAAATCTGGGGCCTCGTCCCTTTTGATTGACAGGAGTGGAGCTGTCCATTGTACAGTGCTTTGAATCACTATATCAGTACATGTCCCGTGCTTTGAATCACTATATCAGTACATGTCCCGTGCTTTGAATCACTATATCAGTACATGTCCCGTGCTTTGAATCACTATATCAGTACATGTCCCGTGCTTTGAATCACTATATCAGTACATGTCCCGTGCTTTGAATCACTATATCAGTACATATCCCGTGCTTTGAATCACTATATCAGTACATATCCCGTGCTTTGAATCACTATATCAGTACATATCCCGTGCTATGAATCACTATATCAGTACATATCCCGTGCTATGAATCACTATATCAGTACATATCCCGTGCTTTGAATCACTATATCAGTACATATCCCGTGCTTTGAATCACTATATCAGTACATGTCCCGTGCTTTGAATCACTATATCAGTATATGTCCCGTGCTATGAATCACTATATCAGTACATATCCCGTGCTTTGAATCACTATATCAGTACATGTCCCGTGCTATGAATCACTATATCAGTATATGTTTGTCAATTACTGACACATTCACGAGTTGCCTTGAACTTGAACAGAAACAGACATAATCACAGTGATCAGTGTACCCGCTTTGCTGTCTATGTCTGCAGGTGACCGACTTGCGAATTTTAGGATGGAGTTGTTTATGGATGACCCGGAACAGGCGAGCAGTACAGGCCAGCTGTGTCGCACTTACTCAGGAACGATAGCTCAGGGGGCTACAGAGAAACTGATGTGTGTCAGCCCACAAAGGGGACGTTACTTTCAGATCACACTCCCCGGCACTCAGGCGTTGACGTTGTGTGAAGTGGAAGTGCTTGCCTCCCCTGATGAAGGTAAGGATTACGTCACGTGCAGCGCGTGAGTGTGACGGCACGGGATGACGTCCGTATTTACCGAGGAGACAGGGAGGGAAAAGGAAAGAGAACGCTATCCCAGATCATGCTGGGAACAATGTTTCTACTTTTGAATATTTAGCCCACAAACTTCAAAATACATGAAACTCTAAATTCCAAAACCTAAAATTAAAGGTCAGCTGACCACAACGTGATCCTTGAGCTGTTTTATGGTATGTATCACGTGCAACACATCGTGCTTTGTTGGCCAGTCAACATAAAAATACTGGGCGCGTGCTGGCGGACAAACAAATCGAACGCCGTAGGAAAAGCACGACGCTTTCCGCCTGCACGTTGATGACGTAAGGTGAAATAGCTCTGTAAAGTTTTGTTACACGTGTGATTCACGTGAGTGTGCGTGTTGTATTCCGCTGACTGCGCTTTCAGCCAATCAGTTGGTTCCACACCTTCTTCTTCTGGGTAGAACTAAGACACAAAAGGTCATCAACTTTAAATGGATGCGACAGAATGAAGATGATGAGACTGTAACGCACAAGCATCACAAGTTTGTATGCAACAACGATTTTCCGTTAAATGACGATGGAATAATTATTTTGGGAAAAAGATGTTCTGTTTTTCTCATTCTCAAACGGTTTGATTCATTCACAAACGGTACCGCATTCCCAATGGGCTAACCTGTGTCCGGCTCGTAGCTTTGAGTCCCCTCCCCGCTACCCCCAGAAAAAGAAAGAAAGAAAAACAGTAACAAACAAACCTAAAACCAACATTAACAAAAACAAACAAAAACCCAACAACAAAAACAAAACAACGAACAAAATACAACAAACAAACAAACAAACAAACAAACAAAACCCCACAAGAACAACACCAACAAGTAAAAGCAACAGAACCCCCCCCCCCCCCCCCCCCCCCCCCCCCCCCCCCCCCGCCCCACAGCTGTTTTTGATAACTGTAGCTAATTTTGAAACTAATTTGGCAACTTCCGTCTTCAGAAACTGGTGAATGTGGCCCTGAACAAGGCAACCAAGCAAGTCACAACCTACCACACTTTGGGACAATCAAACCTGGCCGTGGATGGTGACGTCGAGCACTATATATAGTCAAGGTTCCTGTACTCACACCGCCGGCGATGGAGCCAGCGACCCCTGGTGGTATGTTGACCTTGGACAACTCTACCTGTGTACGGCGCCATCATCACCAACCGTGGTGACTGTTGTGGTGAGTCTGCCATTACCAGCCCAGGCTTGGTGACTGTTGTGGTGAGTCTGCCATTACCAGCCCAGGCTTGGTGACTGTTGTGGTGAGTCTGCCATTACCAGCCAGGCTTGGTGACTGTTGTGGTGAGTCTGCAATTACCAGCCCAGGCTTGACAGGTCTTTGATAGTTTGTATTACTGTTCTTGCCTAAGGGAATCTTGGATCCAATGTATACTGTACACTACAAACCACATCTTACTTGACATAGAGCCGCATCTTTAAAGACGCAACTTGTGAAGGTAGCCCTACGGAAAGGGAGACAACTCTGAGCAGTCAAGCAGTCGTCGTCGTAGTAGTAGTCAAACAGTAGTTGTTGTTGTAGTCGGTAGTAGTAGTAGTAGTTACAGACTAGTAGCAGCAACCACTGGAGCAAAGTAGAAGTACGTAGTACTGTAAGCAGTAGTAGTATAACCACTAGTAGTAGTTTAGTAGTAGAAGCGGCATTGTAATAAAGTAGTAGTAGTAGCAGTGGTAGTAGTAGTGGTGGTAGTAGTAGTGGTAGTAGTAGAGGTCAAGCGGTAGCAGAAATAGCAGGATTCGGGTAGTAGTAGTAAAAGCAGTAGTAGTAGTAGTATTCAGTCAGAAGTAGCAGTAGTAGCAGTTGTACCGAGTAACAGTAGTAGTGGTAGGAGTAGTAGTTGTTGCTGTTGTAGTAGCAGCAGCAGCAAAAGCAGCAACAGCAGTAGTAGGAGCAGTAGAAGCAGTAGTAGTGATAGTAGTAGTAGTAGTAGTAGTAGTAGCAGTAGTAGTAGCAGTAGAAGCAGTCGTAGTAGGAGCAGTAGAAGAAGTAGTAGTAGTGGTGGTGGTGGAAGTAGTAGTAGTAGTAGTAGTAGTGGTAGTAGTAGCAGTAGAAGCAGTCGTAGTAGGAGCAGTAGAAGAAGTAGTAGTAGTAGTAGTAGTAGTAGTAGTAGTAGTAGTAGTAGTAGTAGTAGTAGTAGTAGTAGTAGTAGTAGTAGTAGTAGTAGTAGTAGTAGCAGCAGCAGCAGCAGCAGCAGTAGCAGTAGTAGTAGGAGCAGTAGAAATAGTGGTGGTGGTGTGGTGGTGGTGGTGGTAGTAGTAGTAGTAGTAGCAGTAGTAGTAGTACCAGAAGTAGTAGTAGTAGTAGTAGTAGTAGTAGCAGCAGTAGAATCAGTAGCAGTAGTAGGAGGAGCAGTACAAGTAGTGGTAGTGGTAGTAGTAGTGGTGGTGGTAGTAGTAGTGGTGGTGGTAGTAGTAGTAGTAGTAGTAGTAGTAGTAGTAGTAGTAGTAGTAGTAGCAGCAGTAGCAGTAGAAGCAGTAGCAGCAGCAGTAGCAGCAGTACTAGTAGTAGTAGTAGCAGCAGCAGCAGTAGTAGCAGTAGTAGCAGTAGTAGTAGTAGTAGTAGTAGTAGTTAAGAAGTGACAGTCAAGTTGTTGGACTAGTATTAGTCGCGGGTTTTGTTTAAGCGCTCAGATCTGTTATTAACTAACAGGTTATAGAGCTACACCAGTATTGTCATTATTATTATTGTTGTTGTTGCTGTTGTTATCATTATTATTATAAGTATTAGTAATAGTAATAGGATCAGTAGTAATAATAGCAGTACTAATAATAGTGATAGCTATCTTTGTGGAGTAGTAACAATCATGACAGTAAAAGCAAAAGTATAGTACAGTCAAGTGTAGCAGGAGAAACAGCAATGGATGCGGTATCATGTAGACCTCTCTATAGTGTAGTGTGTTGTGTGTGTCAGGGTCCAGACTTGCCGACTTCCGCCTGGAAGTGTTTATGGATGCGGTATCATGTAGACCTCTCTATAGTGTAGTGTGTTGTGTCGTGTGTGTCCAGGGTCCAGACTTGCGACTTCCGCCTGGAAGTGTTTATGGATGCGGTATCATGTAGACCTCTCTATAGTGTAGTGTGTCGTGTGTGTCAGGGTCCAGACTTGCCGATTTCCGCCTGGAAGTGTTTATGGATGACCCACAGTCTGCGGGCAGTACAGCCCAGCTTTGTGCCAGCTACACGGGGGCCATGCCAGGTGGCGCCACGGAGCGGATCCTGTGCACCAGTCCACAACGAGGCCGCTACTTCCAGGTCACGCTCTCGAGCACTGAGCCGCTGACGTTGTGTGAAGTGCAGGTGCTGGCGTCCCATTATGAAGGTGAGGACGATATCATTGAAACGATTCAAGTCATTTAGCCGACAAAGCAGTCATCAGTAGAACAGAATTCTGTCAACCAAAATGGGAGAGCCTCTGGGTGCATGGGTCTTTTTCCACAACGTTGGGCGAGCCCCTAGAATTTAGCCAGTCGCGGCATAATGAGCACGACACGTGGCATGGTCTGGTATAGAGGGAAGCACGTGTAGTTTTATACGTTTAAAACATGGCCGGAAAGAGAGCAGTAAGTCTATTGAAATCAGTATGACCCGTTGACCATAAAATGACGTCATGGACGTACCAATACGCAGCAGGGGCGTGGCTTTGGTCTCGGGGCGTGTCGAGTGGAATCGTCTATTATAGTAATCTTCTTTTCAACACAGAAACATAAACATGTCCACATCTACCTTACGATGCAAAGATGCAGAGCGCTATACCATTTTAACTCTATGTAGGGAATGTTTTCTCAGTGGCATACTAACAGATTCCTATTGACTCCTACAAACGCGTATTGCTACCGCTGTATTTAGCTCCCCATTTTCTGACGTCATGACTGAGAATAAGAATAGAAAGTTGGGATCCCATAACCAGACCTCTTCAGCCATGGATTGTGAACGTGAGGGTCCCAAACGGGGACGTCAACACAGAGAGATTTAAAACAACCACGAAAGAACCGGTATTTTGTGTGATTCTCGCAAATGGCGTCCAAAACCAAGCTACATCTATTGCGGAGGGAGGGAGGTGGGGTGGGGTGGGGTGGGGTGGTTATTCCCTTTGTGGTTCGAAGTGTGTAAACACTTACAACAATAATCACCGTAACAGTGGCTTTGCCGTGATGACGATGATGATGATGACGACGACGACGACAATGATGATGATGATTGTATTGATGAGAACCACCCATGGGATGATAAATAAAGAAATAAGGAAACTGAAGAATTGAATGATTTGTTTTGCAGATGTCGTCAATGTTGCTTTGAACAAGCCTGCAAAACAATCGACCACATTTGGAACAGGCTCCGACGCAAGAAGCGCAAACCTCGCTGTGGACGGTAACTCTGATCCGTCGTGGTCAAGAGGCCGATCATGTGTCGCCACTGTAGATGATCAAGATCCGCAATGGTGGTACGTGGATTTGGGACGAGAGTACCCGGTGCATGCTGTCATGGTGACCAACCGGGGTGACTGTTGTGGTGAGTGAGACACTATACCGTGTATGTAACACTGACCATGTGCGCAAGGTTTTCTATAGAATTGCCTGTGTTGAAACGGAGATGGTTACTATGTAACACTAATGAATTATGGCTTTTGTATACACGTACATGGTAAACTAATCTGCTCCCGTGCATCAGACGCTCGGCATCTGTCACACAAAGAAAAAGAACAGCACCTTATCTATTATTAAGTTAATATATAATCGGAGGGGGGGGGGGGGGGTAGCTTAAATATCAGCTGGAATAGACCTCAACAAGAAAACAAATAAGCATACAACAAAAACAACAATATGAAATAAAGGCCACACCAAACCAAACAAAACCACCCCCCCCCAAAAAAAACAAAAAAACAAAAACAAACAACAACAACAACAAACAAACGAACAAACAAACAAGCAACAACAAAAAACCAAACCAACACAAAACAAAACAACAACGAAACGACAAACAAACAAAAACCCCAACACTAAACATAACACGAAACCCCAAACAAACGACAATAAACATAAACAAAATTAAAATAAAACCAACAACAACAAAACAAACAACAAACAAACAAAGGACAAAACAAAACAAAACAAAAAACAACAATAAAAAATCCCCACACAAAACAAAACAAAAACCAACGACAAAACAACAAAACAAAAACCAACAACAAAACACAATAAAACAAGAACAACAACAGCAACAACAGAAACCCCCAAACACCAACAACACCAACAACAAGAACTAAAACAAACAACATAACAATGACAACCACAGTTGATCCATGACTTTCTTCTTGTTTCCCAGGAGAGAGACTGGTAGATTTCTACGTGGAGGTGTTTGCTGAAAATCCAGAGACCGCTCAAGACCCTGGCGTCCTCTGCTACCATTACACTGACGCTGTGCCAGGTGGCGCCACGGTCACCATTCACTGTCCTCAGACAACCAACGGACGTTACGTTGCAGATCAGAAAGACAGGCAATACCAACTTGCAACTTTGTGAGGTTCAGGTACTGGTGCTGCGGACAAACGGTGAGATTTGTTTTGCCATGTTTCCATTTGAGTATTTCTCCCTACACACACACACACACACACGCGCGCACATACACACACACACACACACACACACACACACACACACACACACACACACACACACACACACACACACACACACACACATTCAGCATGTCTGAAATCAACTGTGTTGATATATTAGTAATGTGTTGTCACAGTTCTCACTGTGTTGATATATTAGTAATGTGTTGTCACAGTAGTTCTCACTGTGTTGATATATTAGTCATAGTTCTCACTGTGTTGATATATTAGTAATGTGTTGCCACAGTAGTTCTCACTGTGTTGATATATTAGTCATGTGTTGTCACAGTAGTTCTCACTGTGTTGATATATTAGTCATGTGTTGTCACAGTAGTTCTCACTGTGTTGATGTATTAGTAATGTGTTGGCACAGTAGTTCTCACTGTGTTGATATATTAGTAATGTGTTGCCACAGTAGTTCTCACTGTGTTGATATATTAGTAATGTGTTGTCACAGTAGTTCTCACTGTGTTGATATATTAGTAATGTGTTGTCACAGTTCTCACTGTGTTAATATATGAGTAATGTGTTGTCACAGTAGTTCTCACTGTGTTGATATATTAGTCATAGTTCTCACTGTGTTGATATATTAGTAATGTGTTGTCACAGTAGTTCTCACTGTTTCGTGGTGTCCCTATTGGTTGACACCATTTAGATGATTGTTATGCAGACCTAGAGTATAGGGTTGGATATAGATTAGGGTAGGGTACATGGTAGGCAGGGTAGGAACATGGTAGGGTAGGGTACATGGTAGGCAGGGTAGGAACAGGGTAGGGTAGGGTACATGGTAGGCAGGGTAGGGTAGGGTACATGGTAGGCAGGGTAGGAACATGGTAGGGTAGGGTACATGGTAGGCAGGGTAAGAACATGGTAGAGTAGGGTACATGGTAGGCAGGGTAGGAACATGGTAGGGTACATGGTGGGCAGGGTAGGAACATGGTAGGGTAGGGTACATGGTAGGCAGGGTAGGAACATGGTAGGGTAGGGTACATGGTGGGCAGGGTAGGAACATGGTAGGGTAGGGTACATGGTAGGCAGGGTAGGAACATGGTAGGGTAGGGTACATGGTAGGCAGGGTAGGAACATGGTAGGGTAGGGTACATGGTAGGCAGGGTAGGAACATGGTAGGGTAGGGTACATGGTAGGCAGGGTAGGAACAGGGTAGGGTAGGGTACATGGTAGGCAGGGTAGGAACATGGTAGGGTAGGGTACATGGTAGGCAGGGTAGGAACTTGGTAGGGTAGGGTACATGGTAGGCAGGGTAGAAACATGGTAGGGTAGGGTACATGGTAGGCAGGGTAGGAACAGGGTAGGTAGGGTACATGGTAGGCAGGGTAGGAACAGGTAGGGTAGGGTACATGGTAGGCAGAGTAGGAACAGGGTAGGGTAGGGTACATGGTAGGCAGGGTAGGAACATGGTAGGGTAGGGTACATGGTAGGCAGGGTAGGAACATGGTAGGGTAGGGTACATGGTAGGCAGGGTAAGAACATGGTAGGGTAGGGTACATGGTAGGCAGGGTAGGAACATGGTAGGGTACATGGTAGGCAGGGTAGGAACATGGTAGGGTAGGGTACATGGTAGGCAGGGTAGGAACATGGTAGGGTAGGGTACATGGTAGGCAGGGTAGGAACATGGTAGGGTAGGGTACATGGTAGGCAGGGTAGGAACATGGTAGGGTAGGGTACATGGTAGGTAGAGCAGGGTTCATGGTAGGGGTCCAGGGTAGGGTAGAGTAGGGTAGGGAAGGTATGCAAATTTTGAACACGTGTCCACAACGCATGTGTTGAACAGACCCCAGAGGGACTGACGATGTCAGCGTCAGCCCTCCAGACACAGTCTCTATCAGCCCTCCACAAGCTAGCGAGACAGGCGTGAAAATCACAGCACCGATTGAAATAGTCCAGGCACTGACCTCGGCAGTTCCCACACTGTCGCCGTTCATAAGACAAGATTCGCCATCTTGTTATTCAGTTTGTGTCCAAATGTGTTCCACTGTCCCGTAAGAGCAAGACCACGTGTACAATACCAATGCTGGAATTAAGTCACTACATGCATCACCCAGGAGTATCTACATGTATCACCCAGGAGTATCTACATGTATCACCCAGGAGTATCTCCATGTATCACCCAGGAGTATCTACATGCATCACCCAGGAGTATCTACATATATCACCCAGGAGTATCTACATGTATCACCCAGGAGTATCTCCATGTATCACCCAGGAGTATCTACATGCATCACCCAGGAGTATCAAGCTTCACACGTGACAATTTATATGTTGGAACACACGCGCTTGAGAATGAGAAGTTGAATCTTGAACCACTGACAGCAATACTTAACAGCTTTTCTTTTTGCGTGAGGGTGTCTGTTGGCTCAGTGCCAGGCTGTGAAATGCTGAATCTATGCAGGTATAATGTTTACAAAAAAGTGAAAATGTCGATTTTGTCGTGTTTCACTTATGCGGAAAGGAAAACAGCAACAACAACAACAACAAGAAAACAACAAAAACCAGCAACAACAATAGGGAAACTGAGAACCCTGACTGTAAAGAAATATATTAGACCACAAGGCCAGGAATAACTTTTCTCCTTACCAGATATACACAATAATTGGCTACTTTAACAGTTATCTCCGAAACTTGTCTGTGACTGCAATACCAAACGAAGTATGTCTAAGTAGTAGAATGCTAAACACACACAAGTCTCTACCATATTACAGCAGTCCTTTAGTCCAATGCACTATGTGTCTGTAAAACTCTTCTCAGTTATCTTTTGAAAGATGTTATGACATTTGTAAACTTGTAAAAGCACTGAGTGAAAGCTGTATAATTTTGTTGGGACGGCCCAAACAGGAAGGAGAACATGCTTCGGCAAAGGATCATACCTAGTTCATGTCTCACGAAGTCAATAATAAAATCACTCACCAGTGAATGAATATCCTGTCGTGCGTTGAATCTTCCGAAGAGTCCTCATCACGTGCTGATAATAATGTGAATACATCTGACTCCGGAATCTTACAAGATACAAGATACGAGATACAAGACAAGTAGCTGTTGTTGTAGTCGGTAGTACAAGTAGTACAAGACAATACAAGTTTTTTTTCAAGTATCTTGTATCTTGTACTTATGCCTTTGACTGCAGTGACGCTTCCAGGAAAGATTAGAGATTTCATGCTGTAAATACTTTACTTTTATACATCTTCATGTAGTATACACAGTAGTGGAAATATCAAATATATTCAGCTGCATGTAATCAAGATATTGTGCGGGTTGTCGTCACACTTGCGGCGTTGTATGGGTGGGTGGGCAGGATTTGGGGGGGGGGGGGGTTAAACATCTAACTGTTCATCCAGAACAACCAGCAGATTGGGTGTGCACATCCTTCCACTTCCCTCTGTGTGTGTGTGTGTGTGTGTGTGTGTGTGTGTGTGTGTGTGTGTGTGTGTGTGTGTGTGTGTGTGTGTTATACTCACAATGATAGACTGTATAATTATGGTTAGAGTTTTCTCCCCAGACAATATATCAGAAGATTTCCACACAATGTCAATGTATTATCATAACGTCGTAAACCAACTTAGCGGGCACGTATTGAATTCTGATAATGATAACACAATAAGTTATTCTAGGTCACTTGTTAAAAGAAATAATCATTGATTATTAAATTTTATACGTAAAAGTGTAAAAGCGTATATGAACATACAGTTTAATTATGTAAATATTATCAGTATAGTGTCACCGTTCTATAGAACATTGTTTTCTTCTTTTCTGCAGTGATGTGGCCATCTGGTATGTATTACTCTGTGCGTGCGTGCGTGCGTGCGTGCGTGTGTGTGTGTGTGTGTGTGTGTGTGTGTGTGTGTGTGTGTGTGTGTGTGTGTGTGTGTGTGTGTGTGTGTGTGTGTACATGTATTTGTATAATTAAATTTCACTTGAACTACTTCAGAAAACAACAACAACGAACCAAACTACAACGCAAAGAAACAAAAGATGCACGATGATTACAGAAATGTCAGTTATATTTCGCATGCAAGTGTTTTACCAGTCGAACTGGTTATATTCTTGTGCAGATATCAACTGTACATTAGTTTGTTAAAAATATTTACAATTTGAATAGTTGTGACCTTGTTGTACTGATATCAACTGTACATTTGATGCAACTATTTACAGTTTGATTTGTTGTGACCCTGTTGTGCAGATATCATCTGTTCATTTGATAAAGTATTTACAAGTTGAATTATTGTGACCTTGTTGTACAGATATCAACTGTACATTTGATACAAGTAATTAGAAGTTGAATTGTTGTAACCTTGTTGTACAGATATCAACTGTACATTTGATACAAGTAATTACAAGTTGAATTGTTGTAACCTTGTTGTACAGATATCAACTGTACATTTGATACAACTATTTACAAGTTGAATTGTTGTGACCTTGTTGTACAGATATCAACTGTACATTTGATACAACTATTTACAAGTTGAATTGTCGTAACCTTGTTGTACAGATATCAACTGTACATTTGAAACAAGTAATTACAAGTTGAATTGTTGTAACCTTGTTGTACAGATATCAACTGTACATTTGATACAAGTAATTAGAAGTTGAATTGTTGTGACCTTGTTGTACAGATATCAACTGTACATTTGATACAACTATTTACAAGTTGAATTGTCGTAACCTTGTTGTACAGATATCAACTGTACATTTGAAACAAGTAATTACAAGTTGAATTGTTGTAACCTTGTTGTACAGATATCAACTGTACATTTGATGCTGACGGGATCTGTGGGTACCAACAGCTGACTAATGATAACTACGATTGGTTTCGTGGTATTGGAAGAACAGCGTCTATCGCGACTGGACCACCCAGGGATCACACAGCAGGTAGTCATCGTCTTCACACACGATGAACACCACAAACTGTCAAGCCTCAACAACCTATCATTGTATTCCTTGTTAACCCAGGCATCATAGTCACCCCTAAACATGATTCAGCCGAGACAAACAATGCCATGCACAGACCGTTGAGGGGCTCGCGCCTAACAGAAGACAAATATCACCATCTCTTTTCCCCTCTTCCCGTACCAGAGTGATCACATCTACTTTCAGATCCGACCGGAAAGCCTCTTCACTCAAATGTATATGCCTGCTTCCTGTCTTGTTCCATAAAAGTTGCAGCCTGACTGGCAGCTTACCCCTGGCATGCACCTTGCCCCACGATGAATTTTAAAAAGCAACAAACAACAACAACAACAACAGGAAAATAACACTTTTTCTCACCACTAAAGATCACAGTCGCCAAACTGTGTGCCCGACTCAAACCTGCACTGGAGTTATAAAAACATCATGTGTGGAGCGCGAGGTAGGCTCGAGGCAACTTACTGTTGAAACAGAGGCAGCCATTTTAGAGAAAATGGACTTACGCCAGTAATGACATGTTGTTTTCAGTTGTTTATAAGCTATATTCAGCCCCCATCTGTTTTTTATTATTAATATTTTTAATTATTGCGATTTCGCAAACAAACAAACAAACAAAAAATGGTTGTGGTAGTTCGTCCCCCTTTCCCAATTCCAGCACATGAATTGTGGACTTATTCCTGTTTGCTATCATCCTCATCCTCATCATCTATTCTGTTTGTTTCATTATCACCATCATTTATCCCTGTTTGTTTCCTGTCAGAACTTGTCAACGTTGCCCGCGACAAACCGGTAACAGCCAACAACAGACTTAGTTCAGCTTACCACGAGATGAACGCTGTGGATGGTGACAGCCAGAAATGTTTCACGTCCGATGAGACAGAAGCGGCGCCATATCTGTTTGTGGACCTTCTGAGGAAATACCCAGTGGTAGGAGTGGTGCTCACCAACCGTCACGACTGCTGCCGTGAGTAGTGAATGTTTGGGGGTGGGAGGTGGGGTGTGGGTTGGAGTAGGGGTTAAGGGAGCCTGATGAGGGGTCGGGGGTGGGGGGGGGGTATGCAGGAACACGAAGGACAGGTGAGTCAGCTGAAGACCTGAGCTGTGTGGATGGTGTGTACACAGTTAGTAAACTGGCAAGATATACAGATCGAGCCGGTACCAGCAAAGGAGCTGTAGCAGAGACACATCACTTTGTACTGAACCTGTGACAATACAATAATTATAGTCTATTGTCTTGCAGCCTATACAGGATAAAAAAAATTATTGTGTTTTGTATGATGTCTATCAAGAACAGGGAACAACGGTTGATTTTGTATCGACAGCAACCAGATTGACCAACTACGTCATTGAAGTGTTTGACGACATTCCAACGGCTCCATCAGCAACAGCCAAGGCGTGTGCAACCTATGCTGGTCCGAGCTCTGTCAAGGGTGAAGTGGTCACGGTCTACTGCACTCAGGCTGTCAGCGGACGCTACGTGAAGATATCCAAAGCAGCGCCTTCCCTACAGATGTGTGAACTGGAAGTTTTGGTCATGAAGCCAGAAGGTAAGACAGCGTTTCTGAAACGTTTTAGATTATGCGCGGGTGGATGAGTGCTTCAAGCGTTGATTTACGATCTTACGGTGAACATTTGTACCAGCCGCCATCAGTAAACAGAACCCTACCCCTTCGTTGTCTCGGATTTCCCACACCTATAATTTCAGTCTTTGCGGACCTGTCAGGCGACACAGAATACGTACAGCGACTTTGTTCGGGATTTCTAACGGTTGCAGTGTCACGGTAGGATCTTACAGTTGTCACACCTTTGATACCAACCCACGTTGCCACCTAACCGACACACAGTGAAAATCCCAACCTCCCCACGATGCCCGACAGCCTTTGTGAATGTAGGAATGTGACTCAGGCCTCCTGAGTGAGATGAATCGGACTATGTGTGTGGGTGACAAGAGAGTTCTTTTCAATGCTTCACAAGTATTAGTGAATGCGGCAACGTTTGAGTCAACTATTTTACCAACGCACCGAGCATAATTATGCCAGCATACGTCAAAAGTGAATCGCAAACACAGGAAGTTGTTGTCTACGCAACACGTGACAGCGATGAAACGCGTCACGTGATTTGGTGTTTGGTAAAACTACATTATGTTAGTTTGGCCCTACAAAAGCTGAGGTTATTTGATAAATGCATGAACGTCTTAAAATCACAAATGGATGTTATGTATATGTTTTGTTATGTTGAAGGTGCACATTCATAATCATAGTTAAATCAGTTTTTTTTAAAGTAGATGTCCGGGATTCACTTTTTTTAAAAAAAGAAGATTTATCGGACCAGTGTCATTTTTTGAGATCTTGTTCATCTTTATTTTCCTGATCACTCAGATGATGACTTGCAGGTTTTTCAATGGCCATTCGTTAACACACATCAAGTAATACCTTATGTCATCAGACCAATGTCCAAAAGTGGTGGAAAAGGACGTTAAACTCTCAAATACTCACCCAGACCAATGTCAAGGAATGTTCATATTCACTGTCTTCAAAGGTCGCTACATGTTTATGGAGACGTCATGGAGATGCAGCGGATGCACGTCGTCCTTGACCTCGCCGATGTTTGACCCTAAGTCACCTTACGCCTGCGTCAGTTTCTGGTACCACATGGACGGCAGCAGCATGGGGACTCTGAGGGTGTTCTCTGTTCCGAATTGGGACGTCACCAACAAGAAGTTGCTATGGAGTCTGTCTGGTGATCAGGGGAATGAATGGTACCAGGCACAGGTGGAGGTGGACACGTCCGTGCCAGTACAGGTAATGATGATAATGGTGATGGTGATGGTGATGCTGGTTTGATGGTGATTCTATGATTTTCATCATCGCGAGGACATTATATTTTCTTCAGTGGTTATTATCGTTACGAAAAGGGAGAAAACCTCAAAACGTTTCGTTTTGTTTTTCTCTGGCAATGACCGTGCTGAAACTGTCTATTGTTATGGCTACTTCACAAGTAACCTCTCTTGCAGTAAAACAAATCCAACCAACCGGCAATTCAGCCAAACAAACCAACACAAAACAACAACAAATAAACGACTACAACTAAAGCAAGCAAACAAACAAACACAGATACATACATACATACATACATACATACATACATACATACATACATACATACATACATACATACATACAACGAAGAAACAAAGTAGCAATAGTCTCCTTCAGTGTGGAGAGACTATGGAAGTGCATGTGCCGTGATGTTCGTCCCCCGGGGTTGATGGTGCTTCAGCATCTGGTGTGGCTGTACACGTCCACAAGGGAGTGGCAGTCTCTGTTGTACTGTAGCTGGTATACTGGAAGTCACGTGTGGCGGGGCTGTGTCTCTGTCACCCCTCCCTGCATAATTTATGCGCTTAAGTATTGACTGCCTTAAACTCCTGCTTACTGCTTACTGAATCAGGAGTTAGTTTCAATAAAGTAAACCAATGCAGTTTGACGCCTTAAGCTTTGGGTTAATGACACAGACCTGCACATTTGTTTTATTCTGTATTTCAGATTCTTTGGGAGGCGTCACGTGGACCCGGATATCAAAGCGATATTGCAATCGATGACGTCAGCACAGCTGTTGGGCGGTGTCCAGGTCTACACATTTAAGCTGTCAGATTTACAAACACACGTCAACTTAAAACGTTGGATGAACTGCCTATCCAGCTGCCTGTCTAATTGAAAGAAATTCGACTAAACACACTTTGTATACATTGCATCTTTGACTTCTCGAATGCTGCTGTTTTGCTTGTTTTGCCTGGGCCTCTATCCCGTTTTGTTTGTTTGTTGTTTGTTGTTTTGTTTTGGGTTTGATTTTTTTCCATTTCACTGCCCAGTAACGCTGAGCAATGCATAAAGAGAATGTTTATCAAATGTGCAGCATCCCTAACAGAACCTCCTCCTGGACTGCCTCCGACAGCGACAGCACAGCCGCCAGTTTCCACCAAAAGTAACGTTACTCTTCGTTTTTTCTCTTTTAAAACACAACATATAAAAACTACACACCACACAACACGATTTGTTTGTCGTTTCTGAAATGTCACTGAATCCAAATAATCACTGCGCAGACTAAAAGAAGGATTAGTTTTGGTGACGGTTTACTATGCGTAAACTGCAAAGGTGTCAGTTTGAAGTTTACAGTACCACTGGGTAAAACCACGTATAACCTTTACCAGTCATGTTGCACACAAGAGGCCTTTTATGTTTGGAAAGAATTTATCGCAAAAAAAACCCACCAAAATCACCAGCGACCAACAACAGCACCCCATAAGGTGCAGGATTCAGTTGAAATGTTGACGTGTTTTCTGTGAGTGCTGGCCACGTTGAAGGAGGAATGTGAACGTAATTAGAACTTCAGAAATACAGTTCATGTGATCTTGAACAAAATCCAAAACAACAACGTAAACGTCCACAAACACAAAACCATCACAGCTACGGTAAGACGAAACAGTGACGATTAACTTTCATAACGTTCACCATGTTTTCTGACGATGTGCATGCTTTTTGTTTCTCCTGACAATGTTCATGCTGTTTTCTGGCAAGATTCATTATCCTTTCTGGCAATGTTCATGATGTTTTCTGGCAAGATTCATTATCCTCTCTGGCAATGTTCATGCTGTTTTCTGGCAAGATTCATTATCCTCTCTGACAATGTTCATGCTGTTTTCTGGCAAGATTCATTGTCCTCTCTGACAATGTTCATGCTGTTTTCTGGCAAGATTCATTATCCTCTCTGACAATGTTCATGCTGTTTATTTATTACAGCCCTGGTTTGCGACTTCAATTCTCCGGGAATCTGTGGTTATGAGCAACTGACCACAGACGACTTCAACTGGACACAGAAGTTTGGACAGACGCCCTCTTCCAACACTGGGCCTTCTGGACCTTGGCCTGCAGGTAAATGACGTTAACACACTTCATACCGTGTTACGCTAAGTTATACAGGAACAGACTCCTCTAGCAAGCAATCGTTAATAGTTGTCTTTCCGACACAGAACATGTGCACGTTTCTAGATTTGTCACCCGTTCTCACCAAATGGTAGGTTAGCCTCGCCATGACATAAATATTCCACGCAGTACACTACGACTGTGCTGGGTGTCACTGTGTCCCACTATTACTCAATTACTTTAATAATAGTCACAGTCTTAGGAGTATGAACACCGTTCTTTTATTACATGGAATACTTTTATTCTCTTTCTGTATAGACACTTGGGCAAATTTACTGTCTGCCTCATGAAGTAGACAATTTCACAATGTAACACACACACACACACACACTCACACACACACACACACACACACACACACACACACACACACACACACACACACACACACACACACACACCAACTGTATGTGGGTTCTGACAGACATGGGCGGCTATCTGGTATTTCGTACTCCAGTTACGTCATTGGTCAGGAATGGAGATTTCTGACCTTCTGCTAAAAACGCTGAAGATGGACAAAAAATGAGGTGACGTTGACTGCATTTGGAAAGACAACGCAAAGAACAGCAAAACAATAAACCAAACTCTACCTGGAAACGTGTAATCAAGACATATAACCACCAACATCGCCACAAAACGCCGCCAAGCAGACGAGTCGAGCACACGCACGACATACGAGACTGAAACTAGCGGACGTAACGCACAACACAATTTTACAAGTCAACACACGTGCAGACGAACTACTGTGCAGAAAGCCTACCGTGAAAAAGATAGGAAGATATTGCCTTCACGGTGTGTACCAAACGAAACTTGACGCTTTCATGACCGACACTTCGCTGCAGTACATGTCGAGTGTGTTTGAATCGGCCCACGCGTACACTTTTTGCCCCCTTCGCTACGGAGGCTGACGCTAGCAGCCACTTCCACACCGAAACATGAATTTAGAGTAAGAATCTGGCCACGCAAATAGTAAACTTTGATATTAGTCTTTCACTGTAGAATTTACTGAGATGGCAATTTGTTGCAACAGTGTCATCTTCACATTTAATGTTGTTCGTCAAACTCGTAAAACAAGACAGCCCATAGTGATTTTGAATGGAACTACTACATTTCGCGGTGTCAGTGGACATGGTCTATGTAGAATTGTCTGTCAAAAATGAGCACTTGGATCATTAAATTGGATTTTCGAAGACAAAAGAAAATGCTCGTGGTATATAAACAGCTTACGTGATTAGTTCTCGTGGTTTACGGCGAAAGACTAACCCCTCGATGGTTCGATTGTTTGCGTAGCTGCCTCGCCGAAGGCTCGGTAGCTACACACACAGTCGAACTATCTATCTATCTATCTATCTATCTATCTATCTATCTATCTATCTATCTATCTATCTATAAAATTATTCTGTATCTTTAAGCAAAATCATGTTCATACTCTTCCTGTAATCCAAGGTTGTTTAACAGTTTTTCTTTTCTTTTTTCTGTCCCAGTCTTTAAGAATGCTGCTTTGAATCGTCGAGACGTCAGAGCCAGCCCTCCTCCAAGCTCGGTGTATCAAGAGAAGCAGGCAACAGACGGGGATAGTGACAAGTGTTATGTGTCATCCACCGACACAACACCTTACTTATGGGTGGACGTTCAGTTAACATACGACATATACGGAGTGACCATCACAAATCGCAAGGACTGTTGTCGTAAGTACATCTACTGAACGCAACGTGAAAGGCGAATCTTTTTGTTTCCCCCAGCTCTAGTGGTGTTCCTCCCATGTGATGGATGGAATCCACGGAAGCCTTGGAAACTGAGGAATTGTTTGGTTGTTGATATTCATTATGATGAGGGTGAGGATGATGGTATGATGATACTATGTAGGTCCATGAGATTGTGTGACAGGGCCGCGTTCCATGCTCGCTATCATAAATATCCCGGCGTTAACCAGGCCCGGGAACTACTGTACCTGCGATGCCGGCCGTGTAATTATCCACATCATGAGGTGATTGTGTAATAACAAAGGAAGCACCCTCAAAGACGCACCCGTGGAATCGGTGAGTCTGCACTGTGTGGCAACAGACTCACCACTGGGGTCACAGCACACTTGCTCTGGGTAGAAGTCGACTTAGGTAGGAAAAATCCCGCTTGCCTCTGCTGGGATTCAAACCCGGGCCTCCCAGTCCATGGTCAGAAGCACCATCCATTACACTACGGAGCCGGTCAAAGGGCTTGAAAGACATTTTCTTTTACGAAGAACACCAAGACCACAAGAAAACTCACGACACCCTAAAGTTACCTCTGACCTTTAGGAGAACACTCACGACATCCTAGAGTTACCCCTGTTCTTTAGGAGAACACTCACGACACCCTAGAGTTACCCCTGTTCTTTAGGAGAACACTCACGACATCCTAGAGTTACCCCTGTTCTTTAGGAGAACACTCACGACATCCTAGAGTTACCCCTGTTCTTTAGGAGAACACTCACGACATCCTAGAGTTACCCCTGTTCTTTAGGAGAACACTCACGACACCCTAGAGTTACCCCTGTTCTTTAGGAGAACACTCACGACATCCTAGAGTTACCCCTGTTCTTTAGGAGAACACTCACGACATCCTAGAGTTACCCCTGTTCTTTAGGAGAACACTCACGACACCACAGAGTTACCCCTGTTCTTTAGGAGAACACTCACGACACCACAGAGTTACCCCTGTTCTTTAGGAGACCACTCAAGACACCCTAGAGTTACCCCTGTTCTTTAGGAGACCACTCACGACACCACAGAGTTACCCCTGTTCTTTAGGAGAACACTCACGACATCCTAGAGTTACCCCTGTTCTTTAGGAGAACACTCACGACACCACAGAGTTACCCCTGTTCTTTAGGAGAACACTCACGACACCCTAGAGTTACCCCTGTTCTTTAGGAGAACACTCACGACATCCTAGAGTTACCCCTGTTCTTTAGGAGAACACTCACGACACCACAGAGTTACCCCTGTTCTTTAGGAGAACACTCACGACATCCTAGAGTTACCCTTGTTCTTTAGGAGAACACTCACGACACCCTAGAGTTACCCCTGTTCTTTAGGAGAACACTCACGACACCCTAGAGTTACCCCTGTTCTTTAGGAGAACACTCACGACACCACAGAGTTACCCCTGTTCTTTAGGAGAACACTCACGACACCCTAGAGTTACCCCTGTTCTTTAGGAGAACACTCACGACACCACAGAGTTACCCCTGTTCTTTAGGAGAACACTCACGACACCACAGAGTTACCCCCGTTCTTTAGGAGAACACTCACGACACCACAGAGTTACCCCTGTTCTTTGGGAGAACACTCACGACACCACAGAGTTACCCCTGTTCTTTAGGAGAACACTCACGACACCTCAGAGTTACCTCTGACCTTTATCAGTGTCCCCTGGATTGAATCATAATATAGTTTTTCACGTGTTTTCTCTTCCAACAGCCGAGAGAATGGCAGACTACACAGTGGAAGTGTTCCAGGATGAACCGCTCACGTCGTCAGTTCCTGGCACGGTTTGTGGGACCTACACCGGTCCCAGCACGGTCCTGGGGGAGGTTGTTACCATCATGTGTTCCCGACCAATCACAGGCCGCTACGTCAAAGTGTCCAAACCTGCCATGCACTTACAGATATGTGAACTTGAAGTACTTGTGCCAAAGACTGCCGCAGGTACGTCATATCCGGAGCTATTGTGCCGCAGATTATACGTAATACAGTGTTAGTTAATATTTTTTGCCCTGATGGTGACGTCATAAGATTGTGTGTTTAGCTGGCTGTCTGTTATCAGTTTGTGATACGGGACAGTGTCAGTTTTCTTCTTCTTTTCCTTCGCCGTCATCATCTTCTCTACGACAGCCAGTAGTAGTAGTAGTAGTAGTAGTAGTAGTAGTAGTAGTAGTAGGAAGAGTAGTAATAGTAACAGGGTTGTAGTGGTAGTATTTTAGTTCTGTGAACATACCTATCTCTTGAAAGCCCACGCAAAGATGGCGCGTGTCCACTATATGACAAGAGGTAAAAAAAAAAAAATCTGTGCACACGACTAGGAACCACTTCAAGCCACTGTTATGCAATCAGCAGTAGTCTCGGGACTAGCTTTGAAGGCCCACGCCCTGTGTAATAGTGGCTTGAAGTGGCTTCTACTGGTGTGGAGTGGTTTGTTCTTTCTGACCAGTCTTATCATGCAGTGTGCAGGGGCTGATCAGAGTTAAAGTGTTCCATTTCTTGTGCATTCTGTCCTACAGACAAATACATGTACCTGGAGACCTCGTGGCGTGACCCTGGCAGTACAGCCGAACTGCTCTCCCCTCTATTCACGCCATCTACTGCCGAGTTCTGCCTGCACTTCTTCTACAACATGTACGGATGGGGTATGGGCAGTTTAACAGTTTTCTCTCTCCCTAACGGCGACCCGAACAATTTGGTCAAGCTGTGGTCCCTGTCAGGAAACCAGGGTCAAGGTTGGAAGAGAGTCTCGTTGAATGTGGACGGTTCCACGCCTGTCAAGGTTGGTTGTGCAGTTTTAGTTTATTTCAATATAATTAATGAACGATGAATAGTTTGGACACTACGCATTGAAAGAGCCGTACAGTCAGCTCGGACACACACACACACACACACACACACACACACACACACACACACACACACACACACACACACACACAGAGAGAGAGAGAGAGAGAGAGAGAGAGAAGGCTGTTGTGTTTAACTGATCACAGGTCGGTTGTTTTAAGAAGAGAGTGGAAATCCGTATCGTGGCACAGTTTCATGTGATGACAGTGGCACATTGCATGTATCTTCTTCAGATTCTCTTTAAAGGAGTACGGGGTAGCAGCTACACGAGTGATATGGCCATTGATGAAGTGGACGTCACACCCGACGCTTGTCCGGGTAGGCAACTATCTTGAAGTTTAGCATCTTTAAATAAGACTTGTATTCTCCGACCGCTAGTTGTCCTGTGCAATCAACTGTGCAGACATCCTCACACGTCACGCTTGGCCTGCCCCATCCTCACACGTCACGCTCGGCCTGTCCCATCCTCACACGTCACGCTCGGCCTGTCCCATCCTCACACGTCACGCTCGGCCTGTCCCATCCTCACACGTCACGCTCGGCCTGTCCCATCCTCACATGTCACGCTTGTCTTGTCCCATCTTGTGAATGAAATCCCTCAGCGGTCGTATTCAGTATTGTTTCGGTGGTATGTATTTCCATTCCTTATTATCGTTGTTTGCATGAATTGAGAATTTTGTGTGTGCATTGTTCCGAACAGATAAGCCCACTGTGACTGAACCGACGCCAGCAGGTCTAACAACAACCACGACACAGGCGCCGCCTCCCGTTCAAGGAAGTTAGTTACAACAATCATTTGTCCTCGTCTTTGTGCTGCTTTTAATCACGGTGTTTGTGTTGTATTGGAGAGAGAGAGAGAGAGAGAGAGAGAGAGAGAGGGGTGGGTGTTTGGAGTTTAACGTCATTTTCCACCACATGGGTGATATCAAAGACGGGGCAACGATGAAAAAGCCAGCACAAATATTTGGCCCCAGCCGGGATCGAACTCACGACCCGAGCATTAGAAGTCCAACGCTCTACCATTCGACCACCCCGGCTCCCCGAGAGAGAGGGAGAGAGAAGAAATGAATGATTGATTGAACAATGATTGAATGAACTTTATTTTACAAGGATACAAGTCTTTGTGGCTTGCGCGGCTTTAAGCCCTAAAAACTCACTCACTCACAAGGATACAAGTGCCATTGAGATAGGTCAGGCTCGAGTCCCACTCGGGGCAAAGAAAGTGTCCTTCTCGTGCGTGGCACCGTTCATTCGGGCCGTTAGTAAGGGGTTATCTCCGGATACTCCGGCTCTCTCCACCCCCCCCCCCCCCTTCTGCTTTGGGAATTGGACAGACGTCTCAGCCACAAAATGTTCGTACTCGAAACAAATGAATATATTATGTTCAACATTGTAAGTCGACCATTATCATAATTATACAGGAGAGACAGATGATCTGTTTAATCTCGCTCTCTTCCCGCCCCACAATATGTAGAATGTCACTTGAGAGAGGAGCTGGTCAGTAACTTGCAGATCCAGAGTGTAATCCGGCACCTTAATACTACATCCACTGTTTCTGTTACAGCCGCCAGTTGTGATTTTGAACTGCCCACAATATGTGGATATACACAGGAGACAGTCGATGATTTTGACTGGACGCGCCATCGGGGACGCACAGCCTCCTCATCTACAGGGCCCACAGGCGATCATACCACTGGGACAGGTAAGGGACAACAACAACATTAACAACAACAACAACAACAACAACAACAACAGCAACAACAACAGGCGATCATACCACTGGGACAGGTAAGGGACAACAACAACAACAACAACAACAGGCGATCATACCACTGGGACAGGTAAGGGACAACAACATTAACAACAACAACAACAACAACAACAACAACAACAGTGGAAGTAGAAGGAGATATTGAAGATACACACATATTAGAAATACAAAATATTAGAATGACAGAAACCGTGTAGTTAATATACAATACTAGAAATACATGATAATACAAGAGCGGACGCAAATATCCAGTAGACGAGGACTCAGACATTTTTATTGTTCGTCCATTTCAATGAAAGTGAGTTGTCTGTACAAATAATGATATGGCGTAACAGAAAGCACAACAACACGGAATGATTATATAAGCCGGAGGTTCACACACACACACACACACACACACACACACACACACACACACACACACACACACACACACACACACACACACACTCACTCACTCACTCACTCACTCACTCACTCACACACACACACACACACACACACACACACACACACACACACACACACACACACACACACACACACACACGTCTAGTTTAGATTAACCAGTAACATGGACATAGATCGTCCCGCTCACCTCTAACAAACACCAACAACAACACTGAGAAACAAAAACATTAGGTTGTTGATCTGAGAAGTTGATCTTAATCATATTTGTAATGACTTTGTGTAAGATGTTAATTTAGAAGGTTGTGTCATTATTATTATTGATTCGTGCATATATTATATGTTGTTTCCAATCCAAGGTTACTACATGTACTTTGAGACTTCAGAGTTCACATCACCACCGGTGAATGCCGGTGACAGGGCGGTACTGGTGAGCCCACACATAACTCACAACGGGGTGAGTTGTGTCACCTTCTGGTACAACATGTACGGCAGCAGTATGGGAACCCTGAACGTGTATACGCAATATGGCAACAACCAACGAACTGTAGAATTCACCAGATCGGGAAACCAATGGCAAGGCTGGAAGAAAGGAACTTTTGAAGTGGACACTGGAGGAGCTTATAAACAAGTGAGTTTGAAGTTGTCTGACATGTTGACAGTACTGGGACCAAGCCGAAAATTCACGTGTTCGCTGGTGCATAGTACGGGTTCAGGGACAGCACGTTTTTTACCTCAAGGCCGAGGTACATTGTCCCTGATCTGGATGAAGTGTTTTCTCAGTATTTGTCTTACCTCATAAACTGTAACTTGCAATAGAACGTTGTTAAACCTATGAGATCACCGTGAATGTAATGTTAGCACGCCTCTCAGTATTTAGCGGGGTCTCTGACAGAAATCGGTTGTTAAGGCAGCAACGTGAAGTGGACATTCGTCATAGCCATTAACACAAAGGCGTGCAGGCACGCGAAACAAAACATAAACAAACACCAGGAAAACAATAAAAACAACAACAACCAAAAAAACCACAATAGTCCTGGCGACAGAAAATAATTAATAAGTGGGAGTAAGCGGTGGTCTAATAGGTAGCGCGTCGGACTTCGCCTGCACTGCTAACCTGCCGTCACCGCTGTCACGGCGATGAAGCGTGGGTTCGAGCCCAGGTCGAGCTTGTGATTTGTGATACCGGTTTTTCCTGGCTGCCGGGCTGCTCATTGCGGGTTTCTCTCCGGGTTATCCGGCTTTCTTCCCCCAGCAAAATTGAAAGATAGGATAGGTCTGCACCGCGGCGGCGGGCTTCCCCTGGGGGAAGCAGCCCGAAAGGGACAGTAACGTAGTTTAAAAAATTTCTCTTGATTATGATTGTTTTCCGGGTTGTCCTTGGTGATTTTATTGTATTTCATTTTTTTTCAGTTAGTATTTGAAGGTATTGATGGAAGTTCCTACAGGGGTGACATGGCCATTGATGACGTCTTGGTGGTGCCGGGAAACTGTCCTGTTATAGGAGGTACGTACAATTATACAGCAACAGTTTTTGTCGTGTTATAGGAGGTACGTATATACAGCAACAGTTTTTGTCGTGTTATAGGAGGTACGTATATACAGCAACAGTTTTTGTCGTGTTATAGGAGGTACGTATATACAGCAACAGTTTTTGTCGTGTTATAGGAGGTACGTATATGCGGCAACAGTTTTTGTCGTGTTATAGGAGGTACGTATATACAGCAACAGTTTCTGTCGTGTTATAGGAGGTACGTATATACAGCAATAGTTTTTGTCGTGTTATAGGAGGTACGTATATACAGCAACAGTTTTTGTCGTGTTATAGGAGGTACGTATATACAGCAACAGTTTTTGTCGTGTTATAGGAGGTACGTATATACAGCAACAGTTTTTGTCGTGTTATAGGAGGTACGTATATACAGCAACAGTTTTTGTCGTGTTATAGGAGGTACGTATATACAACAACACTGTCGTGTTGTGGGCTGTCTTCAGTTCACTACTGAATGCATGTTGTCACACAATCTACCACTCCACTCGGCAAGCTCCGAGGCCCCGCCCCTTTACTCCGCCGTGTGTTGACAAAACACAGTACGCCCATGACGTCATTGTATGGGAATGGGATTTTCAAGATGAAAAAGACGTAATGGTCTCTTTCCTCAAATGACGTCAGTGGACTCATTGCTTTCTTTCCACGTGTCAGTCATATCAAACTACACGTTGTATCAAACTCCGTCGTTTGCCTGACCATGTCATGTGTTGTACTCGTTATGTCGTGGCACGCATTTGGCTGAATTCTGGGAGCTTGGCCCTTTTGATTGACAGGAGTGGAGTTGCCTATTGCTGGTCATTTAACAGAGCATTACCGGCTAAGTCTACGTATACAGTCGCATCACTCTTACAAGCGTTCTCGATTAACGACTTCTGGTAAAAAAAACCCTGAACACTCTGAACGTCCCTGTGGTTGCGATGCGTGCGTTACGTTGTTAAGAATCTGTTTCACGTGTTTCAGACGTGAACTGCAACTTTGACTCTCAGGACATTTGCGGCTACACGCAGGACATGACGGATGATGTAGATTGGACGAGGCGGTCAGGTGGTACACCGTCTACTAATACCGGTCCTTCATCCGACCACACTGGGGGTGGTAAGGCAGCTCTCTACACAGCCTTCATTAACACAACCTTTTGGAGTTTTTATTCGTTTGTGTGTGTGTGTGTGTGGGGGGGGGGGTGCGTGGGTGGCGGGTTGGGTAAGATATTGTGCATGATAATGAAGATGAAGATGATGGCTTGAGGCTTCTATGGAGATCTGTAAAACTGTAACTAATGTCTATTTGTGTGTCTGCTTGTCTACCTCTGTCCGCCTCAGTGTGTGTGTGTGTGTTTGTGTGTGCGTGCGTGCGTGCGTGCGTGTGTTTGTGTGTGTGTGTGTGTGTGTGTGTGTGTGTGTGTGTGTGTGTGTGTGTGTGTGTGTGTGTGTGTGTGTGTGTGTGATTTTTCTCTTTCTTGTAGTGTTTGCGCAAGGGCGCTTAGCATATCAACTGCATTTCACCAACCCCGTCACTGTGACTGGTTGAACAGTTCGGACATGGTCTCATTGTAACCAGCACACTTGTCATGGTCTCATTGTAACCAGCACACTTGTCATGCTTGTTTGCAGGTCACTACATGTACGTGGAGATGTCGTGGTTACCGTCAGGCTATACCGCCATCATGATCTCCCCCACCCTGGGTGCACCAAGTGCCCGCAGAAGAAAGAGAGCATCTGACGTGTGTCTCACCTTCTGGTACAACATGTACGGCAGCAGTATGGGGACACTCAACGTCTACTTTGCTCCTGACGGTGACATGAACAACAAGGTCATGATCTGGAGCATGACGGGTAATCAAGGTCAAGGCTGGTATGAGGCGAATGTTGATTTGCAGACTTCGGGGCCAGGAAATGTAAGTTTTTCTTTGGTGTGTCTATATATATATATATATATATATATATATATATATATATATATATATATATATATATATATATATATGTGTGTGTGTGTGTGTGTGTGTGTGTGTGTGTGTGTGTGTGTGTGGTTGTTGTTCTTGTTGTTGTATTGGAAGATGAGGGTACAGAGAAGGGGTGGGGTGGAGAGAGAGAGAGAGAGAGAGAGAGAGAGAGAGAGAGAGAGAGAGAGAGAGAGAGCGTTCATTAACCTAAACAAACCAACAAAAACAACCACAATGTAATTTTTCCTCGAAAAAAATTTCTGAGTTTTTTGTACCAGCGTGATACGTGTTGTAAGACAAGTAGTCTTGTTGCTGAAAAAGACTATTTTCACTCATCGGATGTCATTATCATTCCTTTCAGATTGTGTTTGAGGGCATACGAGGCAACGGGTATCGGAGTGATATCGCTGTTGACGATGTGTCGTATGTGTATGGTGCATGCCCAGGTCTGTCGGATTTCTGTTTCCAGTGTACAACTGTTAATAGTGATAAATGACATATTGATCGTGTCCAGTGTGAGATTTTCTTTTCCTTGTAATTATAGTGATAAATTACATATTGATCGTGTCCAGTGTGAGATTTTCTTTTCCTTGTAATTATAGTGATAAATTACATATTGATCGTATCCAGTGTGAGATTTTCTTTTCCTTGTAATTATGGCTCAGATGGTACAGTTCGCCCGTTAGGGGGGGGGGGGTGCAAATGTATTCCAGTCATGCGCAGGAGGGGCAAATAAACTCCAGTCGTCCACTAACGGGGGCGACTGTATCCCCGCGACGCGAGAAGGGGTGCAAATGTATTCCGGGGTCTGGCGAGATGAAGTCACGTGGCCGCTGACTTCGTTGTACGACTTTACTTTATGCGCAATATCGACGGAATTGACTGGTATACATTTGCACCCCCTAACGGGTAAACTATACCAACTCAGCCTAATTGTTATGCACCACTCAACAATACTTCGCTTCACAATAGGTAACTTCTGTGTTAGATCTGTTGTGATTGTTGGGGTGCTGAAATTCTCAGAATAATGTGTCTGTGGAGAGTTTAGCTTTTTGTTTGTTTGTATTTTGTTTGCAATGGTTCCTAGTACATATGTGTGTGTGAAAAAAGAGAATGAGTGTTTAGACAGACTGACGTTTGGTTACTAAGGGAGGAGTAGAGTACTTTAGCTGTTCTAGTCTCACCGTGTCTTCAGTCATTATACTCGTCATCACAGGTCCTCCTCCGGAAGTACCACCTGCAACTACCCCTGCGCCAACAGGACCCCCACCGTCAGTTACACCAAGTAAGACCACAGTATCTGTTACATTATTTATGTATGTTATTCTTTTGTAACATCTTGCGCAGTTTTACCTTGTAAACTATGACAATAAACTTAAAACTTAATAAATAAGAACCAGCTTGTTGCTAACTGATAAAACTGGAGTTGAATGAATGCTGTAGTCAGCAAGCCTTTACCTGATGTGCACTAGAAAGGCTTGTACGTGTCTTTTATCTCTTTAAAACCCCACGCAGAAATCGCCGAAATCAGATCTCTAGAAACCACTTCAAGCCACGATCGTGCAATCTACAGCGGTCTCGGACATCTGGGGGAAGACCCACGCCTCGCGTGATAATGGCTTGAAGTGGTTCCTACTGGTATGCGGTGGCTTGTTCTTTTTAACCAGTCATCATATAGTGGGCAGGGGGTGGTCTGGCTCATGGCTCCCAAGAGTTAACCGGACCTTTCAGTGCATGCTGGACATTCCCTCCAGCCAGCGAATCGCTAAACTGGTTTGTGTTCATATGGTCTTTGTTTTTTAATGAAGGTTTGCCGTGTGACTTTGACACTGCCGGGATCTGTGGCTACGAACAATTACCATCTGACGATTTTAACTGGAGTAGGAGAAGCGGGGGGACAACGTCCACCAGCACTGGTCCTCGTACTGACCATGGAGGTAAGACATTCCAGTGTGTGTGTGTGTGTGTGTGTGTGTGTGTGTGTGTGTGTGTGTGTGTGTGTGTGTGTGTGTTTGTGTGTGTGTGTTTGTTTCAAACTGCCCAGTGCAACAGTGGTATTCCTCCGAGGTAACTGGCTGAATCTAAGCAAGCTGTGGGAATAATGATGATGAAGGTTTAGTATTGGCTGAACATCTCACGGTACACTGACGTAACACGCGCAAACTCCGCCTCCATCTGTCGATATTCTAACCGCCTCATAGTTTTGCTAGTTCACAGAGGCCATAAAACTGGTTTTTCGACCATAGGCCGGATACAGATACGAATTAGCACAGGATGCAGACGATCAAACTTCTATTTTGCTTTACTGACCGGCAATTTAAAAAAAAAACTCCGATGTGACCTTGTCCAAAAGTCGGAAGAGTGTTTCCGAGTGCCTTGTCATAGTCCGGCTCAGCCTTCAGTGTTACAAGTTTCTTCACAGTACTGTCACGACATGTTTTTGGGAAGAAGGTGCTCTTGTGAACTCGTCACTCTCACTGATAAGCAGGACTACAATGCAATATACTGACGTCTGCGCTAACTTTGAAATAAAACGACCCGAATGTCTGCTGGTAAAGGAGTGACATCAAGGCCGTAACATGGTTGGTGTGTCGTTTTACCATACGTTAATTATTAACCTTTTGTTGCCTCAGTGTTAACCTGCGTCAGGTTGCAAATATTCATGTGTGTAAACAGTACGATGCTTGACGCCATCGAAAATATGGAATCGGAGATTTTTTTCTTTATTTTATTTTCAATTAGGTCAAGGTCACTACATGTACACGGAAACGTCGTGGGTAAACGCCGGGTTGATTGCGGACCTGCTGTCTCCCTCTCACTCTACTAACTCACCCAAGGCCTGCCTGTCCTTCTGGTACAATATGTACGGGTCCACCATGGGCACTCTAGATGTCTTCCTCGTCCCTAACGGCGATCTGACCAGCAAGGTCAGCCTGTGGTCCAAGTCCGGTAACCAAGGTCAAATCTGGAAGGAAGTGACCGCCACTGTGGACTCTTCATCTCCCTTCAAAGTGAGACTTTAAAATTAAAGCCACCTACCCTAAGATCAAAGTGCCAGAGTTGTACGTCGAACAATTGTTGTTATTTTCAAATGTTTCATAACGTAGCTCCTAAAAGGCTCCGTCTTTGATATTACCCGTATGTAGTGGAAACAGGACGGCGAACTTTCATACACCCATCCACCCGTGTGTGTGTGTGTGTGTGTGTGTGTGTGTGTGTGTGTGTGTGTGTGTGTGTGTGTGTGTGTGTGTGTGTGTGTGTGCGTGTGTGTATGTGTGTTTTCAGATTCTGTTTCGTGGTAGGAGAGGTTCCAGCTATAGAAGTGACATGGCCATTGATGACGTCACTGTAACGGACGGCGCGTGTCCAGGTGCGTATGTCATGGCTATAAAAAGGAACAACCATCATTGGGTTCGCGAGTTGAGGGGAGGGGTGTGGGGGGGGGGGGGGCGCAGGCGTACCTCAGGCATAAGAGGAAGCCAAGCGCGATACAGGCGTACCACACTGACCTGTGTGAGTTGAAGTAGCTTAGGATAAGCGGCGCACAGAGATAGTGACATCAACTGATCAAAAGGTTTGCTGCTTTCACTTCTGGAGTTATTTGTCTGTACAGAGCCGCCCGCTGTCACCGAGCCGCCGCCACCAGGGGGCGTGCCAACACTTCCGCCAACTGTAGCGCCACCTGCCGTCGTGCCATGTAGGTAACAACTTTAATTTGGTGATGGAGGTTTTCTTTGTCAAAATGTATTGGCTGGTGCTGACTGCAACAGCCGGGTCACAACCCAGCCCGAATAATCGCGCTCATAACTGAGGTGCCGTGCGTGCTGTCCAAACGGAGAGCACGTGCTTCTTCTCCGGGCTGAGTGGTGAACTAGCTGGGAGTTTGCCTTTTCCATCAAAAGTAGAGGCAATTGTTTCAGTACGTGAACGGATGGTGAGGATGAGGGTGTGGGTATGATGCTGCAGTGGAGATCCTGCACATCGCGTTTATTTTTTATTTTTTATTTTTGGCCAAACCTTGTTCCAAGTTTTCCATTTAGCAGACATTGTCAATCAGTTACACAAGAGATCCATCAAATACCACGACGATGACGACGACGATGATCATGATGACGATGATGATGATGCTGATGACGACGACGACGGCGATGATGATGATGATGATGATTTTTTTCAGCTGTGGCCTGTGATTTCGACACTGCCGGTATATGTGGCTATGAGCAGCTGACAACAGACACGGTAGACTGGGGCAGGTTGAAGGGCAGCACACGATCCGGCTCCACAGGGCCTGACTTTGACCACACTGGTTCTGGTGAGCGACTGTTTCAACCACGCGCATTGTGCAACATGACCAGGCTTCACCTTGAAAGGAGGTGTCGCCAAATGTTGAAAACGAAGCACACTATGATGCTAAAAATGACTTCGGGATCTGACTGATTGCAGATGAAAAATAAAATAAAAACCCGATAACTTGCACGCTAGGGAATGAGTCTTAGGGTGGCCTAGTATGGACGACCCTCTCCTTGTCTCTCCAGGGTCAGGGCTCGTCCCATAAGCAAAAATGGAAACGCCACTGTCTTTTTGGTGGCCTGACGATTATTTATGTAAGAACAGGACACGACTGACCCTGAATAACGCCCCACGAAAATACTAACATGCACTTTACCCGTACTCGCTTCAGTACACGCATGTTTCAGCCGAAACTGACACTAAGACATGCGCCATAAGGGGTCCCATCAAGTGCCGTTACACACTTAGATCCAACTACTGTCATTGGAGAGTTTTCGTCAGTTTTCTTACATTAGCCTGACGTTTTGTTGTGCTTAGCGACCAAGAGAAAGAGGTTTTTAGTCGCAAACCCTGACCCTCGGAGGTCGCCCGAACCAGTGCTGGCCCTGCTACTGACACGCACTGAAGGACAGGGACATTATTTCGCAGGGAGACAGTTACTCCAATGCAGCTTATGAGTGGTCCGTTCTGGACACTTGGGCTGTCCGTTGGTGTGAAGTCCATTTTGTGCCTGCAAACCATCTCCATTTTCAGGGGCAAATAATGAAAGAAAACAAAGGGAAATAATAATTAATAAGGGATTAATTAGTCCAGTGTTTGGTTTGTTTGTTGTTGACAGGACACTACCTGTACCTTGAGGCTTCAGGACGTTCACCTGGTGACACGGCCGTGCTTGCCAGTCCAACGCTTACTAACGCCGGGACACCGTCCGGTACCGTGTGTCTCACCTTCTGGTACAGCATGTACGGCTTCAGTATGGGGACACTCGAGCTCTTCACGGCACAGACCGACTTGTCCAACCAAAACTTAGTGTGGCGGAAAAACAGCCAGCAGAACCAAGGCTGGAAGCGGGCGGCTGTTGAAATCGACAACACCAGTCCGCTTAGGGTAAGGCAAAATGAACACTGTTTTTATATTTCCCTTTTGTCCAAGAACAAGAGGAGAACCCCCCCCGCCCCCCTTCCAAAACAAAAAAAAGAAAAAGAAAAAAGAAAGAAACAGAAAAAAACCCGTTTTGCTGTTGATACTATGTACCCGCAAAGGTGTCTACGGCGGAATACACTGGTGATGAGATCCTGACTCTGTGTGGATTGTGTGTGATTGAGATGGTCATGTGTGGTCATTATTAAACATTCCCTTCAAACCGGCAAAGGTCGCAGAATGGAAAGCAACTCAAACAATGCACACACACACACACACACACACACACACACACACACACACACACACACACACACACACACACACACACACTGAAATGGGTGCCGCTGTACAGTGGCGAAGCGCTACCTTCGGACGGAGTAACCCCATTCTCCCAGCAATGGGTATGGAAAGTTACAATAAATAGATAAATAAATATTGCATGTCAGTTACAATGAGCTCCACCTGCTTGTTTTAATATTACGAACGAACCCCTAATAATTGTGTGTGTGTGTGTGTGTGTGTGTGTGTGTGTGTGTGCGTGCGTGCGTGCGTGCGTGCGTGCGTGCGTGCGTGCGTGCGTGTGTGTGTGTGTGTGTGTGTGTGTGTGTGTGTGTGTGTGTGTGTGTGTGTGAGAGAGAGAGAGAGAGAGAGAGAACGTTTGCCACGGTGTGCGTACAACGGATGATATTGTGATTTAGTTCAGTCTTATCTACCCTACAGTTGGTGTGGAAAGCAATTCGAGGACCTGGCTACACAAGCGACATCGCTATTGATGACGTGTCTCATGCACCTGGGAGCTGCCCTGTAGTGGCAGGTAAGTTGTTGTCTGTGTGGGTCGGTAGTTCATGATGACACGAGTAGCTTCCGTCAGCAACTGTCAGAGAGTTGTCACCCGTACCAACGTTCAGCGAGTTAAGTGTGCGTGAAGTGTGAGTGCTTTGTGTTCAGCGAGTTAAGTGTGCGTGAAGTGTGAGTGCTTTGTGTCCTTTATGCTTTGAAGACGCCACTTGTGATTCACCTGCTGCTGCAGAGTTTGGTCGTGTGTTTTGCAGACATCAATTGTGACTTTGATAACGCGGACATCTGTGGCTACACGCAGCTTGATACTGATGATTACGACTGGCTGCGGAACAATGGACGTACTTCCTCAGGTTCCACTGGACCTTCTGATGACCGCACAGGAGGTGGTGAGTTTGTTTCAATGTTTGGTGTTTTCGGGGGGTGAGGTGGGTCTTATTCCAGCCCCGAAGTCTTTGCCAACTCATGGTCTTTTTCCCACATTTCACGGAGATGCAATGGTATAATGCTGCTATGGTGGTCCAAGTATAATGCTGCTATGGTGGTCCAAGTATAATGCTGCTATGGTGGTCCAAGTATAATGCTGCTATGGTGGTCCAAGTATAATGCTGCTATGGTGGTCCAAGTATAATGCTGCTATGGTGGTCCAAGTATAATGCTGCTATGGTGGTCCAAGTATAATGCTGCTATGGTGGTCCAAGTATAATGCTGCTATGGTGGTCCAAGTATAATGCTGCTATGGTGGTCCAAGTATAATGCTGCTATGGTGGTCCAAGTATAATGCTGCTATGGTGGTCCAAGTATAATGCTGCTATGGTGGTCCAAGTATAATGCTGCTATGGTGGTCCAAGTATAATGCTGCTATGGTGGTCCAAGTATAATGCTGCTATGGTGGTCCAAGTATAATGCTGCTATGGTGGTCCAAGTATAATGCTGCTATGGTGGTCCAAGTATAATGCTGCTATGGTGGTCCAAGTATAATGCTGCTATGGTGGTCCAAGTATAATGCTGCTATGTTGGTCCAAGTATAATGCTGCTATGGTGGTCCAAGTAGCAGATTCGGACTTACCGCATGACAAGATTGCACTCTACGCTTTCTGTAGTCGGCCAGGTCTGTCTCTCCCCCCCCCCCCCCAAAAAAAAAAAAAAAGTTTCGGACAAAAATCCTGTGGATGAAGACACTTAAAACAAGGCATTGTAAAATCCTGATGTGATGAGACGCCTTCTACATTGCAGGATACTACATGTACACGGAAAATTCCAGTCCACGCAGGGTTGGTGACGTGGCAACTCTACTGTCTCCCGTGCACACCTCAACACTGGACACGAGTTGTCTCACCTTCTGGTACAACATGTACGGCGCCACTGTCGGGTCCCTGAATGTGTACTCCGCTCCCAACGGTGTTCTGAGTAGTAAAGTGTTGCTATGGAGCAGGTCAGGTGACCAAGGTCAAGGATGGTACAAGGTCACGTTGGAGTTAGACACATCGACACCGATTCAGGTAAGGGTATACCCGCCATAAACAGCCAATCGGAGAAGCTTGCCTACACAATCTCTTGGCGAAATTTTCAGAATATTTTCATTTGTCTCTGCAGAATAAAGTGTCAATGATACAGGAGTTTGCAGAATTATCTGCCGTGCTTTCATATTTTATTCATGTTTTCATTCTGCTTTTTTGACAGCTGGTGTTTGAGGAACTGCGAGGGACGAGCTACACAAGTGATGTGGCCATTGATGATGTGACAGTCGTGCCCGGCACTTGTGCAGGTCGGTATGACTCTCGGTTTGTGCAGAGCTTCCGCAAAATAGTAATTCTAGTGAGGGAGATTTGCTCCAGTGGTTAAGCTGTCTGCTGTACATTCAGAGGTACACGGTTTCAAACTCTTGGTTGGCAGGAACTGGGTGGGGGATTTTCCTCCTATCGAATCGGGTCCAAATTCACGTGTAGTCTCGTTTTCTGTGTCTTCGTGTTCATGCCAACGCATAGACCATCAAGCGTGCACGTGGAAGGTCCCAGCAATAGAGATA
Source organism: Batillaria attramentaria (assembly GCA_018292915.2). Lineage (NCBI taxonomy): Eukaryota > Metazoa > Mollusca > Gastropoda > Batillariidae > Batillaria > Batillaria attramentaria. Next base: position 216,804 of record JACVVK020000316.1, on the reverse strand, counting down.
AGCTGTACTATAGGAGTATAGGTGCTAGAGGGTTAATTGCGTCACGTAGAGGCGATATCAAGGCCGAACTAGTGGAACTGTTGTCTGTGATTGTTTTCTTTCAGGACCTCCCCCTGATTCTCCACCAGTGGTTCCAAGCGTGACGACACCGGTACCATCAGTCACTCCAAGTACGGTTCGCCCTCACCACAGTCTGCCGCGTTAAAGATCTAAGCTCCCACAAAACGCTTTCCGAAGTGTGAAAAAAAAAAAGTTACAGAGTCGACCGTGCAAACACAGTCAAGCACCCTTATAAAACCAGAGCACGAGTTTGCCGTGACATTATTTGGCTTTTGGTCAGCGAGCGAGACACATCGCTACAGTGTCTAGCGGGTGTTGAGTGCTGCACGATCTTTCACGCTCAGTGTCAAAACGCAAACTGAGCTGTGAAATCAGGCTGCCCCTGGCTTTTATTGCGGTTTCAGGGACGCTGAAAAGTCTGCAACTGTGACAGAGTTGACTGTGTTTGCATGTTCGACTCTGTAAATTTTTTTCACACTTCGGAAAGCTTTTTGTTGGGAGCTTAGATCTTTAAGTGTCGTGTATTTGCCACGTTGGCCTTTCTCTAACAGATTTCAGTGTCGTGCAGTCACCGTTACAGCTTTGTTTTTAACCACGGGTGAGCGATGGTCACCGTCCATCTCACCAAACACACCCGGAAAATAATAATAATAATAGTAATAATAATAATAGTAATAATAATAATAATGATGATGATGATGATGATTATGATGATAGTAATTCTTGGCAACAACAAGAACAAACGTGAGTGTCATGGAAACCTTTAGGGTTATTAGATACAAAGTGGTCTTTGTCAGTCATTTCATGGAGATTACAATGCCCTGTAGTGATTGCAATGCCCTGTAGTGATTACAATGCCCTGTAGTGATTACGATGCCCTGAAGCGACCAGATCAGGGTAGGGTACTCCGGAATGCGTGTGACACTGTATCGACACATTAACACCATATTCATATACCTTCTGTGCTTATGTCATTTTCAGTGGGATGGAAAATGGGGGCTGGGGGGGGGGGGGTAGGGGGTAGGTACATTTCTCCCCTATTTTGCTTCTTTTATTCCATTTTTATTTCTTGTGACTGTTACTTGATGGTTTTTGCCGTGCTGAAGAAAGGGTTGTAGGCTTACTTTGCTGTTTGCAGCTTTCGACTGCGATTTCAACACAGCGGGAATCTGTGGCTACCAACAGTCCACCTCGGATGATTTCAACTGGAGCAGGAAAAACGGGGGAACAAGTTCCTCAAGCACCGGGCCGAGTGATGACCATGGCGGAGGAGGTTGGTTGTTTTAGTGTCGTTCATACTGTTGATCCTTGATTCAATCTGTAATTTGAATCTCTCATTTTCCAGATGACGTAAGAAACCGATTTCGTCATTTTGTGACCTACTTTCCTATCTGTGTCAAGGCCATTACATGTACACGGAGGTGTCCTGGAATAACCCTGGAGTCAAAGCAGATCTTATCTCCCCTGACTACACTCCCACCACCAGCAAAACGTGCCTCACCTTCTGGTACCACATGTACGGCAATACCATCGGCACACTGGAAGTCTACACCGCACCTAGTGGTGACCTAGGCAACAAGGCCAAAATATGGACCAAGTCTGGTAGCCAGGGCAACCTGTGGAAGGAAGCATCCATCAGTGTTGACACTCCCAATAACGCGCCAATTCAGGTCAGTGGTCTGAATTCAGTTTAACACTGGTCAGTTGTTGACAGCAGCACAATTTCCATGCGCCCAGCTCAATTTTTTTCTCTCAGGTCATATCCCGGCTAGGGCCAAATATTTGTGCTGGCTTTTTCATCGTTGCCCCGTCTTTGATATCAGCTGTATGTGGTGGAAAAGGACGTTAAACCCCCCAATACCCACCGACCCACCGGTCAATGAACCCATGCTAGTTTGAGTGTCCTAACTGAGTGACTGGCCCCTGCTCATAATCTAATTTTGCAAAACTGCCAAGTGGACAGTGGTATGAGTTCCGGCTGCTCCATGATTGTCGTTTTGACATTAATGTTGTTTTTCAGGTGATCTTCCGAGGAATCCGTGGCTCTAGCTACACTGGCGACATCGCTATTGACGACATCACAGCGGTGCCAAATGGCTGTCCAGGTTGGTTGGTTTGCCTGAACATCTCCCCTTCGAAGGAAAAAAAAAACAAAAACAAACAACAATGATGTAGATGTAGAACAGTAACAATCCTCCCCCCCCCCCCCCAAAAAAAAAAAAAAAAAAAAAAAAAAAGACCAAGTAAAACAGATCAACCAGCCAACCAACCAACAACCCCCGGTAAAACATCTCCCTCCCCCAAAACAAGCGACCCCCCCCCCCCCCCTTTCAAACCTCCCTTTAAAAAACCATACCCCCGAAAACAATAAAAAACAAAAAACAAACAAACAACCCCAAAGAACAATAACAACGATAACGATGACAACGACAGCAGCAACAACAACAACAACAGAGAAAACGACATCATCCCCTTTTCCCCTCGACTTCTCAGTCGGAATGTTGACCAAAATACATGTACCTCAGTGGATGTCGAGAAACAGGATAACGTTCTTATAGATAATTATGTTGATTCACTCTGTGTGTGTGTGTGTGTGTGTGTGTGTGTGTGTGTGTGTGTGTGTGTGTGTGTGACAGAGCCAGTGCCTGTAACGGAACCACCACAACCAGGAGCAACAACACCAGCACCAACTACCCCAGCGACAACTAGTACACCCAGTAAGTACTTGGAGGGGTTGGAGGGAGGGAGGGGGGGTGGGTGTTTGGGAGTTTAACGTCCCTTTCCACCACGTATGGGTGATATCAAAGACGGGGCAACGAGAAAAACACAGGTCTGCACAATATAAGCTCCGGCCAGGATTCGCACTCTTAACCCGAGCATTGAAAGTCCAACGCTCTACCATTCGGCTATCCCGGCTCCCCCAGTAAGTACTTGATATTGATAGTGTGAGACAGTAGTGATAGTGTGAGACAGTAGTGATGGTGTGATACAGTAGTGGTGGTGTGATACAGTATGATACTGTGACGCAGGAGTGATAGTGTTACACAGTAGTGATGCTGTACGTAACGCAGTGGGTGATCGTGTGATACAGTAGTGACAGTGTGATACAGTAGTGACAGTGTGATACAGTAGTGACAGTGTGACAAAGTACCGATTGTCAGTGTCTGTGTGGCTGTATTTCACACTGGTTGTGTTCACGTGCCATTGACTTGACTGATTCACACTGACCATACTGACCCAGTCAAGTTTCGCCCAACGCGCGCGTGCGTGTCACGGTGTGTGTGTGTGTGTGGGGGGGGGGGGGGATGCCATGCATCTTATTTGCCTATGAACATCATGGGTTGTTTATGTTGCTATGGGTGTTTCTGCTCGCCAGAACTTGGTTAATGACGTGTTGTGTGTAGGTGTGACGTGTGATTTCGACACATCGGACATCTGTGGGTGGGAAACCGCTGTTCCTATGAACGACTTTGAATGGAAGAGAAACAAGGGCGGAACTACGTCATCAAACACTGGACCAGACGCCGACCATACAAGCGGGTCTGGTAAGTGTCTTTCGTGTCGTACACCACACGATTACACTTTTTATCTGTCGTGTCGTACAACACACGATTACACTTCTTATCTGTCGTGTCGTACAACACACGATTACACTTTTTATCTGTCATGTCGTACAACACACGATTACACTTTTTATCTGTCGTGTCGTACAACACACGATTACACTTTTTATCTGTCGTGTCGTACAACACACGATTGCACTTCTTATCTGTCGTGTCGTACAACACACGATTGCACTTCTTATCTGTCGTGTCGTACAACACACGATTACACTTTTTATCTGTCATGTCGTACAACACACGATTACACTTTTTATCTGTCATATCGTACAACACACGATTACACTTTTTATCTGTCGTGTCGTACAACACACGATTACACTTTTTATTTGTTTGGAATCGTGGATTACAGAGGCGCTTCGCCCCATCGTCAGCCCTACCCAGTTTTAATTTACAGTTGTGCAAATGGTGGTGAAATTGCTTAACAAAGATAACTTTTAAAATGCTGCGGAACTGGTGGTGATCGTGTTAAACGATGAAGTTTCCAGCTGTATTTTGCAGCCTGTTTAAACAATGACCTTCGTGGTAGTGAGAGTGATACATGTACAAGGGGACGTAACTGAGTGGGGCGAAACTGGAAGTGAAAATATTAAAGACGAGTTGTGCACAGTGCAAAAACTGATCATGGAAGTGTTGAAAGGCGACGCTGAATTGCGAAATTTCGAACAAAACAAACAACAACAACAACAACAACAACAAAATCGATTTTTGCTTTGTGCAAAATTTGTGAAAGTGTTAAACAAAAACGCGTACCTGGAGATGAAAACGTTCAACCTTGTGCGTGACGTTTACAATAGAAAACGTGAATAGTGTGAAAGTGGCGGTGAAGTAAATACAACAATGATAATGATTATCTTCACCTTGTCTATTTCCTCAGGCCATTACATGTACGTGGAGGCTTCATCACTAGGCTCAACATCCGGGCAGCTGGTCAGTCCGCTCCTCACTTCTACAGATACTACGAACTGTGTCACGTTCTGGTACAACATGTACGGGAGTGATATTGGCACCCTTCAGTTCACAAGCACTCCAGTCGGCTCGTCAACTCCCGTGGTCCTGTGGAGTAAAAGCGGGCAGCAATGGCAGGGCTGGCGAGAAGCAGCAGTTGAAGTGGACACGTCCACTGACGTGCAGGTAAGGCCACATAAAGAAACAGTGTCTATTTTTATTTTATTTATTTTTTTTTGCGAACGCAGTTTCCGGTTTTCCACCCCAACGGTGTGGAATTCGCTGCCAGCTGGCGTGAGACAGCAACCTACTCATAATTTGATGACGTTTTTATCTGCTTGCAGGTTGCGTTTCAATATTCTCATAACGGTGGTTGGCAAGGTGACGTTGCCATTGACGACGTTCTTGTTACTCCAGGAGCCTGCCCTGTAATTGCAGGTAAATTGACAGCCACGCGGGCAGGGCCGAAATCACACACACGCACGCACGCACACACGCACGCACGCACGCACAGATTTCAAGTGCACGTAACGCTTCTCTGTTTGATTGAGTGATTTTGTTTGCAATGCACAGACGTGACCTGCAACTTTGACAGTGCGGACATTTGTGGCTACACTGATGGTAGCGGCGACAGTACGTGGGTCCGACAGTCAGGCTCCACCCCGTCATCCAACACTGGACCCAGCAGTGACCATACTGGGGGAGGAGGTAGATGATTCACGCAGCAGTGGTGCTTGTTGTTTTAGAGTGTGTTCTATGTACGTGTTACTGATTGTGTGGGCGCCCAAGGGTTGGATGTATTTTCAAGAACTGCGCTGTGTAAATGTGATTGATTAATATTATTTATCTTCTAATTGAAAACAGATTTTGTGCCTGAAGGTTTTCTAGTGAATCTTGTGAACATTAAAACATTCGCATATGTTTTGATTTTTTTTTTAATAATCGCCTTTTCTCTCCATATTTGTAGGTTTCTACATGCACACGGAAAATTCCGGCAACAGTATCGGAGACAGATCGGAATTATTGTCACCATCTCACAGTCTGACGTCACCAACCGGCTGCCTGTCATTCTGGTATTACATGTACGGCAGTACAGTGGGAACTCTCAATGTGTATTACGTGCCAAACGGTGACGTCACGAGTAAAAAACTACTGTGGAGCCAATCAGGGGACCAGGGCCAAAACTGGATAGACGTTTCCATGGATATCGATACTTCACAGCCAGCACAGGTATGTACTGCTTTAAGCAACGTGAAACAGTCCAATAGTTTGTGTACTTCACAGCCAGCACAATGCTTTAAGCAACGTGAAACAGTCCAATAGTTTGTGTACGGAAAATGGACACCACTCATGTCAATCAAAAGGGTCGAGCCCCCAGAATTCAGCCACTACGTCCATCTCTTTCCTCTTTAAATCACCCCTGTTCACATACACTGACGTCATGGACGTACCGTGTTTTTGTGTCAATACATGGCAGAGTGAAGGGACAGGGCATTGGCTTAAGGCCGCTGCTACACGTTGCCAGGATCGGCACTTGCAGGGCTGGAAACGCTGGAAACCCTCATTAAATCGCTGGCGGCCAGCTGGTATCCCCCTTGCCGGTGCCGGCGCGGCAATAGAAAGCCGTCCTATTTTTCCTGGCAGCCAGCTAGCCGCAGGCAGCCTGTAGGGCCAATTGCCCAATCACTGCCCAAACCTTGCAACACCGCAGGCTGACGGTGCGGAAAAAACCCCTGCCCGCCAGCAACCAGCCGAGAACGGCAACATGCTGACTGGCGGTCGTGTAGCCGTACGCTTTAGGAGCTTGCCGAGATGAGTCGTCCATTGGGCTTCTCCGTTGGTGTGTGACGTCTCGCCTTGTTAGGGGGAAGTGACTGAAGCAGTTCAAAAGAAGTATCATAATTGTCATGTTTTATTTAAATGATTATTGTCATGTTTTGTTTTTGTCTGATTTCTTCAGCGACAAGTCATAAAAATAATCGCATTATCCAAATAAAGCATCCTTTCATTTGTAAACAGCAGCAAAGCTCGGTCAGTGACATTTCCCCTGCTTGTATCTTGTGATTTCTACATCTATTCTTTCTATTTGTCTTTATATGTATATTTATATGTATATTTATATGTATATTTATATGTATATTTGTATGTATATTTATAGATCCTGTTTGAGGGTGTTCGTGGGCAGAGTTATACGAGTGACATTGCTATTGACGACGTGCTGCTGGTGGCTGGTGCATGTGCACGTAAGTCACACACACACACACACACACACACACACACACACACACACACACACACACACACACACACACACACACACACACACACACACACACACACCTACCTTTGTTGAGAATGGCTACTGACTTACTTGAGTTCGACGAGTCCCTGTCACACGGAGGTCGTTTACACGTGCCAAGTTTACTGGGTTACACCCAGGTTGGTGTGTTTACATATAACCAACACACGACCAGGTTTGAACCCGGGGTCCAGGGCCATTTCACATTTCAGATCTAAACATGCACCTGACGTCATGATGCTTTCGTCAAGGCATGACGGCAGGCATGACGTAAGTTTTTGCTACGTCATTGTCAGGGTTAGTCTTGCAGAGAATGTAGCGTATACGCTATTGACCCGAGTCCAGGCAACACCAGTGGAGGTAAACTGGGATTCTAATGTAAATAGTGCAGCATCCCTACATATATGGAGACAGCGCACTGTCACATAGTCACCAGGGGAAAACTGGTAACTGTCCTCGATCATTTCAGTTCTGACATTATTCTACCTTTGCCACATACCACCATGACCCTCGGCTGCTGCAATACTGTGTTTCATGTTTCATGTTTTATGTTTGTCACTTGAACAGCGCCACCTACCGAACCACCGGTAACTCTGCCCCCTGTGCCGTCACCGTCTGGACCAGTCACACCGAGTATGGCTTTTGACATTGTCCTTGTTATTATGATATTATGGTCTCGTGAGAGAAAATTATTTTTCATTGAATTTAGCGACGACAAATCTACACACCACTAGTTTCTTGCAACTGCCGACCAAACAAGTTAGTTAGTTAGGGCTTAACGCCGCGCCAGCAACAAAGACTATTTCGCGGCTAATCAAGGTCCTTCTTCGCCAGACTAAAATAAAAAAGGAAGACAATAAAACACGGTGACCGACCAGAAAAAAAAAAAAAAAAAAAACACGATGAGAATGAGGCTAACACGTCATGTGACAAATCTTATGACGCATCTTGTGCCGTGTGCAACTCCATAAAAGTCTTGAAAATGAACGATTAATAGTTACTGTTTTGTCCTGGGTACAATGCCAGGTTTGGCTTGTGATTTCGACACTGTGGGGATATGTGGATACACACGCACAAGCGCTGGTAACATTGGATGGCGGGAGAGATCTGGCTCTACACCATCAGCATCAACAGGACCCGGCGCTGATCATACCAGTGGTTCAGGTAGGCTGACAAATAATACCAGGGGTTCAGGTAGGCCGACAAATAATACCAGTGGTTCAGGTAGGCTGACAAATCATACCAGTGGTTCAGGTAGGCCGACAAATAATACGAGTGGTTCAGGTAGGCCGACAAATAATACGAGTGGTTCAGGTAGGTTGACAAATCATACCAGTGGTTCAGGTAGGCCGACAAATAATACGAGTGGTTCAGGTAGGCCGACAAATAATACGAGTGGTTCAGGTAGGCCGACAAATAATACCAGTGGTTCAGGTAGGCTGACAAATCATACCAGTGGTTCAGGTAGGCTGACAAATCATACCAGTGGTTCAGGTAGGCCGACAAATAATACGAGTGGTTCAGGTAGGTTGACAAATCATACCAGTGGTTCAGGTAGGCTGACAAATCATACCAGTGGTTCAGGTAGGTCGACAAATCATACCAGTGGTTCAGGTAGGCCGACAAATAATACCAGTGGTTCAGGTAGGCTGACAAATCATACCAGTGGTTCAGGTAGGCTGACATATACCAGTGGTTCATGTCGGCTGACAAATCATACCATTGGTTCATGTCGGCTGACAAATCATACCAAGGCATCAAGCTTTAAATAATTTGACAATCAGTGACGTAGGCCCTACCTCCCTTACCTGGGTTTCAGCCATCACAGTGTCATTCATGATAATGTCGATAGCAGCATGTAATGGACCGCGTGGACAAATGGCGTTTCCTGCAGGTCGCTACGTGTACACAGAGGTATCATCCGGGTCCCAGGGAGACACAACAGAACTGTTGTCCCCCCTTCACACCGCTGCCTCCCCCAAGACCTGCCTGACGTTCTGGTACCACATGTACGGTGGCGACATGGGAACTCTAGAGGTGTTTGTGGCACCTGGCGGAGCTTCAGCCAATAGAATCAAGGTGTGGGGACTGTCAGGAAACCAGGGCAACATGTGGAAGGAGGCGTCACTGACGATCGACACACCTGATGCTATCAAGGTAAACTGTGTGATCGACACACCTGATGCTGTCAAGGTAAACCGTATGATCGACACACCTGGTGCTATCAAGGTAAACCGTGTAACCGACACACCGAGTACGATCTAGGTGATCGACACACCTCGTACTATTAAGGTAAACTGTGTGATCGACACACCTGGTACTACATGTATTAATTAAGGTAAACTGTGTGATCGACACACCTCGTACTATTAATTAAGGTAAACTGTGTGATCGACACACCTCGTACTATTAATTAAGGTAAACTGTGTGATCGACACACCTCGTACTATTAATTAAGGTAAACTGTGTGATCGACACACCTCGTACTATTCAGGTAAACTGTGTGATCGACACACCTCGTACTATTAATTAAGGTAAACTGTGTCGTAGCATTGTTGCATGTGCACATGACCTAACGTTATCCCCTGATAATCATTTCCCCGCTCACTATTTGTGGGACCACGCTGAAAACGACAACAAAGCAACAACAAGAAAAAAGTGGTCATTTCAGTGATTAGAACAAAGATTTTGTCAAAATTCCACTACAGCGACTTTTTGTTGCTAATTTGTGTGTGGTCCTGAATTGATGATACTGACTTGTTTTTAACATCGTTTTCAGCATAGTTCTCACAAGTGAGGCGATGTTTATGATTCCAGGTAATCTTCAAAGGAACTTACGGCACAGGTTACAGAGGTGACATTGCTGTCGATGATGTGTCTGAGACTGAGGGAGGCTGTCCAGGTGAGTTGAAATAACTTAGTGTGAAATAGAGCACAGTGTTAACTCATTCCCTACCGAATAACTTAGTGTGAAGTAGAGCACAGTGTTAACTCATTCCCTACCGAATAACTTCGTGTGAAATAGAGCACACTGTTAACTCATTGCCTACCTAATACCTTAGTGTGAAATAGAGCACACTGTTAACTCATTGCCTACCTAATAACTTAGTGTGAAATAGAGCACACTGTTAACCCATTGCCTACCTAATAACTTACTGTGAAATAGAGCACACTGTTAACCCATTGCCTACCTAATAACTTAGTGTGAAATAGAGCACACTGTTAACTCATTGCCTACCTAATAACTTAGTGTGAAATAGAGCACACTGTTAACTCATTGCCTACTTAATAAGTTTGGGGTTGTGCACCAGTGGCTTCACTAAAGAAAATGAGAACTTTATGTCTGCATTAAACTTTATTTCTGCTTTAAAGAAAATGAGAACTTTATGTCTGCATTAAACTTTATTTCTGCTTGAAAGAAAATGAGAACTTTATGTCTGCATTAAACTTTATTTCTGCTTGAAAGAAAATGAGAACTTTATGTCTGCATTAAACTTTATTTCTGCTTGAAAGAAAATGAGAACTTTATGTCTGCATTAAACTTTATTTCTGCTTGAAAGAAAATGAGAACTTTATGTCTGCATTAAACTTTATTTCTGCTTGAAAGAAAATGAGAACTTTATGTCTGCTTTAAAGAATATGATAACTTTATGTCTGCATGGATTTAATTTTGGATCAGTGGAAGGTTAATTTCCACTTTGGTTATACTCGTGTTTACCGCACTAAGAGCCGTGAAGGAACTGTTAATCTTGCCGAGAACAAATTGTACAAACAAAGACTTGTAAGGCGTTTTACGACTGTTTCAGGGACTAAACGTACGTACTACACGCTGTTGTTTTTTTCGACATCAAGTTCCGAGTTCAAGTCTGAGACTAAAACTGCGTCTCAGATTAGTTTAGTCTGTTTTCATGCATCAAAACCCAGCAGACGACAGTGCACTGCATTCAGAGTTACACTTTTCACTAAAAGTGATTCCCAGCATACAGCGCCACTCACAAGCGAAGCTGTTCCAATGGAACCGTTAACGGTTGTTCGGGGTGAAACTTAGTGATGCTGGTATAGTCACATGTACTTTTATGCATCTGTCTGTTTCCTCTACAGAACCTGTCTTGCCGACGGAGACCCCACCAGCAACCACTGCTGCGCCATCACAACCAGGACCTGTCACATCAAGTAGGAATCATTGAAAGACCGTAATGTTCAGATTTGTAGGTTCACAGATGGCTCTGGCCCGTGAGTTTAACCCATTCATGCGTTCATGCCCAGAGTACTCAAAACATGGGACGACCATTAGGTATCACAACACGATGACACATGCACAGATGACACAACACAATGACACATGCACAAATGACACAACACAATGACACATGCACGAATGACACAACACAATGACACATGCACGAATGACACAACACAATGACACATGCACAAATGACACACCACAATGACACACGCACAAATGACACACCACAATGACACATGCACAAATGACACAACACAATGACACATGCACAAATGACGCACCACAATGACACATGCACAAATGACACAACACAATGACACATGCACAAATGACACAACACAATGACACATGCACGAATGACACATGCACGAATGACACAACACAATGACACATGCACAAATGACACACCACAATGACACACGCACAAATGACACACCACAATGACACATGCACAAATGACACAACACAATGACACATGCACAAATGACGCACCACAATGACACATGCACAAATGACACAACACAATGACACATGCACAAATGACACAACACAATGACACATGCACAAATGACACAACACGATGACACATGCACGAATGACACAACACAATGACACATGCACAAATGACACAACACAATGACACATGCACAAATGACACAACACAATGACACATGCACAAATGACACAACACAATGACACATGCACAAATGCACGCACAAACAGGCTTGCGATCAGTTGACTGAAGCAAAAAAAAAAAGTAGGCCTAATCGGTGACAGTGTGGTGACTACACTCGACCTTGTCACTCACTGAGATCTAGCAGCCAGCAAGGGGGGGGGGGGGGGGTGTAGCGCGCACTAAGTGCTCTTTTGGGCAGATTTTCTGCGCTTTATAAGAACAATTTATTATTATTATTATTAAGGGAAACATGGCAGACGCCGTTTGCGAACAGCCGAGTTTTCCTTGTTTGCGCCGCCATCAACGTCAGTTTGCCCCAGCATACCAATGACCAATGACCTATTTGAATACAGTATAATTTTAATCCGTACATATGTCTCGGCCGCGGAAACCATTCGAGAAGTTTTAGACGCTTGAGGGGAGAGAACTGTGTTTCTGATTGTGGTCTTCGATCTACAGATCCCAGAACAGAAATAGAAAGAATACTAAAACATGAAAAATATTGTGAAAAGTCATGTATCTTCGCTGTTCTTGATTTAAAAAGAAAAAGACAAACAAACAAATAAGTTTTCGTGTTATTTACTTGTATGAATGCTTTGTGCAGGTGTGGACTGTGATTTTGAAACTGTGAGCGTGTGTGGCTGGCAGCAGAGTACTATTGACGATATCAACTGGATCAGGAGGCGAGGGGGGACACCATCAGGAGGCACGGGACCTGGCGGGGATCATACTACAGGATCAGGTTCACGCTTGAACACACACACACACACACACACACACACACACACACACACACACACACACACACACACACACACACACACACACACACACACACACACACACACACACACGCACGCACGCACGCACGCACGCACACACAAACCGAAGTCCGAGGCTGCTGAAGGCAAACATGGAGCACATATATCAAAAGTACAAATGAACAAAAACACCACTACCACCACCACCACCACCACCACCACCATCATCATCATCATCATCATCGTTTCTTTCCTTTTTTAACACTTTAGGATGACGGTGACTATTGAAAAACTCATAATGTTTCTTTGACATTCAGGTCACTTCATGTACATCGAAGCCACTCCCCTGGCCTCAAGATCAGTAGCAGTGATATCAAGTCCTGCCATCACTAGCGGCGACCCGACCAGCTGTCTGACATTCTGGTACCACATGCAAGGCTCCATGATCGGCACACTCAGTGTCTACACCACGTCGTCCACGGGACAGACACGGGTGTGGAGCAAGTCAGGAGAGCAGGGACCAGCATGGGTTGAAGCCACAGCCGACATTGACACGTCTTCTGCTGTTCAGGTAAAAATGTTCTTCTGCAGCTGTCAGACGAATTTGTGCAGATGGAAAATATTCCACCACACACCAAGCGCATGCATTCTACAAAGCAGATCCAGCCACGGGAGAAATCTTTTCTTCATAAATTGATAGTTTGTTGGAATGATCTCCCAGTTTCGATCAGATATGCAGACTATCTTTCAAAACAAATTTGAAAACCCAGCTCTTCACAGCCTTCAACCAATAACTGTTGCCACATCATCATCTTGCTGGTCGTGCGTGTGTGTGTGTGTGTGTGTGTGTGTGGTGTGCGTGCGTGCGTGTGTGTGTGTGTGTGTGTGTGTGTGTGTGTGTGTGTGTGTGTGTGTGCCTGCCGGGGTCAGCCCGTGTATGATGCTGCACATTATGTGTTTTTAGTTAAATGTATGTGTGGAGGCATTTGTGTGTGTGTTTCTGGGTGAGTGAGTGTGTGTTCTTTCACTTCTTTGTAAGGCGCCCTGAGCTCCCTGAGTACCTATTTTATTATTATTGTTATAGTGACAATAGCTCCATGTAGACCGAAACATAATTATTGCGGAAAGCTACAAAACTACATCATATAAATTCTGCCTCAACAGAACTGTAGTGAACTGACTCAGACCAGAACGTAATTATGATTGAATTATTGCTTTCCTACAAATCTACACCTTATAATATCTTCCTCAATCACTTGTGCTGACCTAGTCGGTTGGCTCGTTAGATTCGGTTGAAGGCTATGATCATTATTATTATTATTATTAGCTGGAGTTTGAAGCTGATCACCCTGGCGGTTGGCAAGGTGACATCGCCATTGATGACGTCAAAGTCGTGCCGGGGTCTTGTCCCATCGTTACTGGTAAGTATATGGCTTAGGTACATCTATGTCTCTTCCTGCACGAGAGAGAGAGAGAGAGAGAGAGAGAGAGAGAGATTGATTTACTCTGTACCGTTGAGTGTATTATACCTGGCTGTTTTAAAGCATGTGAATTAGCCAAGGTGTCCATACATATCGCAGGGTAATGTTATTTTTACTGTTTCCATCAGTCACATAAAGCCATATTTTTGAAAACTGTTTCAGGAATCTCATACCTTGATCATACTGGAAACTGATATTATTCAGGCGCGTAGG
>JACVVK020000316.1:142500-197500 GCA_018292915.2 Batillaria attramentaria | reverse complement strand
GACTAAACGGGTAGTTTGTAGCGTTAGACTAAACGGGTAGTTTGTAGCGTTAGACTTAGCGGGTAGTTCGTAGCGTTAGACGATAGCGTCGCAACATGATATATCCAAACTTTGGAAAACGCAGAAAGTCTTGCTGGCACCGCACATCCACATAAAAGTTTGTTTTTTTTTAAATGGAGAAATCTACATAGAAAGATAACAAAGAAACTCCTGTAAACTAGTGAATCAACGTATTATTGTGAACAATCTACACAACGGAGGCACAATAATATGTTGATTCAGTGGTTCACAAGAGGTTGTTTGTAAAAATATATATATATATTTTTTTTATTCCCTCTAAGTCTAATAACGACAAACGGGACAAAAACTTGGTTGAACCACCGTTGAGGGTGCACCGTGCTATTCAGAACAAAGCAAACGACACCCGAAATACCTGCATGAATCATGGACCCATGTCGTTTTATCGGTGTGTGGCCAGACGACTCAGAATTCGGAATATCCGAGATGTTGGGACTGAGTTCAATGACACACAAGTATTGACATTGCCACCCGTGGTGATGTTACAAGGATTGTATGATTATTATGGCTTTATAAGTATGATTATTATGGCTTTATAAACCCCTTTCTCTTTCTGTGCAGGTTATCTTCAGAGGCACGAGAGGGAACGGCTTTAAGGGGGATATTGCTGTTGATGACATCAGTCACGTTGTAGGCGCATGCACAGGTAGTGTGTGTGTGTGTGTGTGTGTGTGTGTGTGTGTGTGTGTGTGTGTGTGTGTGTGTGTGTGTGTGTGTGTGTGTGTGTGTAAATACAAAGATCATTCTATTTGTTTTTCTTTTTGCTGAAAATCTCATTCCTTTGTATTTGAGTTAGATTTTCTGGCGTACATGTTTCTCCACCCATACTTACCATCCATTGTTTAGAGAAAAGAAAGTGAAAGTAAAAGTAAGTAGAACTACTGTTTAGTCACCTTCTTCTTCTTCTGTCTACATGTTTCTTTTATTCCTGAGCAAAACAAAATAGAAAAGATGGTAAACAGAGATATAAAGCGTGTGTTTAGATGAAGCATTATTTTTCTTTTCTGTTCTTCTAATGCGGATTATTTTTTTATTGTTTTCTGTGCAACAGAGCCGGCGGTTCCACTCGAACCAGGGGTGACAACTCCAGCACCACCACCACCTACACAACCACCCTCAGTAACTTCAAGTAGGAAGCACAACTCTTATTATATTACAACAAATGGTTTAAGCAGCAGGCATTTAAATAGTGCTTATGCCGTTTTTTTAAAAATAATTGTAGCACGGCTTTGAGAAGTTTGTCGATTTCTCAATCCTCTTCTCCATCAGACAGGTACAGTCACATCAGTTTGGTGGAGATGTGAGGGGGTTGGAGGAAGAGGGAGGGGGGGGGGCGGTTGCTAGGTAACACGTACAGTCAACTGATTGGAATTGAATCATGCTGATAAAACCATGTCAGTGCTTTGTGCACAAATTGTCTTTGGTTATTGTATTCTTGGTGGTTATTTTATTATACTGTCACTTTCTGATGTAAAAAAACACACGAAATATTCTGATTTCTGATCTCTCTCGCTCTCTGTCTCTCTCTCTCTCTCTCTCTCTCTCTGCATGTGCTCTTGCTTGTGTGTGTGTGTGTGTGTGTGTGTGTGTGTGTGTGTGTGTGTGTGTGTGTGTGTCTTTGTGTGTCTTTGTGTGTGTGTGTGTGTGTGTGTGTGTGTGTGTGTGTGTGTGTGTGTGTGTGTGTGAGTGATGAATTGAACATGTCAAGCGTTGACAATACACGGACAGTGACGACGACCTACACCTACTGTTCATTTCAAGACACACGTACTGGCTCTACTCTACAGCACCCCATGTGATAAAACACTGTGTCTCCTTACAGCTGTAGACTGTGATTTTGAGACGCCCGGTTTATGTGGCTGGGAACAAATACAGAACGATCAACTTGACTGGACGAGACACCGAGGAGAGACGCCTTCATCCGACACAGGACCTTCTGCTGACCATACGACTGGAACTGGTAATAAACGTTACAGAGTTAACGTTTTATTATTACACATTGAAAGAGTTAATCGATTTAGAGTTATCAGATTTCCATGTGCGACTAACTCTTTCGCTTGCACCGTGTTCTTAATCCCACATAACTGTAACATGTAGGTATTAAAAGAGTTAATCTACCTCACTGCTGCTATATTAGTAAATCCCAGTATTGTTCTGTTTGTTGTTGTCATTGTTGTTGTTGTTAATGTTGTAGCTGAGCTGACCGAAAGGTTAAGTGACACGTGGTTGTAATGTGCGTATATATATTTTGCATAATTTATAATTATGTAAATGTTAATGTCACTTTGTAAAGCGCTTACAGCCCACAATGGTGGGGATTTCGTGCTATATAAGAATTATTATCATTATTATTATTATCATTATTATTATTAACAAATTACAAGACATGAACAAGCATTCTGTGTCCGACGACCTGCGTGAGGCTGAAGTCCAATGTTTAGTTCACAGACGAAATCGGTAAATATATCGTCACTACCTCCGAAGTTTTACCAGCCCTCTAGATCTAGCCATGCAGATTTTATGTAAAAATTAATTCAGTCGGGGAAGTCACAACACCAACAGAGAAATCACAAGCCATGAACAAGCATCATTTGTCAGACGACCTGCGTGAGACCGACGTCAAATGTGTAATTCACGAAATTGACGTCATCTCTCTCTCTCTCTCTCTCCAAAGATTCTAGATCCGCTATAGCGTAGAGGATCTAGTGTCTTTGGTACGCCGTAAGGACTTGAAGCAAAAACGAAAAAGAACAAGAAAAGAAAGAAATAAAGGGGGGGGGGGGGGGGAAACCCACCGGCAACAATAACAACAAAACAGACAAAATAGCATGACATTTGGAGAAACAACTGTAAGGGATATGGCCATTCCTCCTTGTTGTTGGTTGATTTTGTTTGTTGTTTGTTGTTTTACGGATGTCAGAGCCTGTTTTGTACTTGACCTTTATCTGTACTTTCTGTCCAGGTTATTACTTATATGTAGAGGCATCAGATAATCCTGCTGATGGGAGCTCGGCAGTAATAGTCAGTGGGACCACATCTACCAGCCAAAGTTGTCTGACCTTCTGGTACAACATGTATGGAAACGACATTGGCACGCTGACTGTGTATACGGTGGATTCAAGTGACACAGCTTTCAACAGTTTAGTCAAGGAGTGGGAGATGACTGGCCAGCAATGGCAGGGCTGGAAACAAGCCCAGGTTTCTGTGACCGCCCAGGTTCCCAAGAGGGTATGTACTTTGTTTCCAGTACTGTCCAAAATCCTATTATTATGAAGTTATTATTATTAACTTCTGTCATTCCGGAGAGAAGACGAGATGAACAGTCTCCATCACACGTCGTTCTTGTTCTTGATCCGAAAAAAAAAGAAAAAAAGAAAAAAAAGAAATAGCATGGCCAGACCTGTCGAATCTTGTACCGGTGATGTCAGAGAAAATAAACAGCATGGCCAGACATGTCGAATCTATGTACAGTGTGCGTACTGTATAAAATGTGTACAATGTGTACAATGTTTGTTTCAGGTAGTGTTTGAGGCGTATCTTCCTTATCAAACTGGCTTCAAAGGTGATACAGCCATTGATGACGTCAGCTTGGTTCCCGGCCTCTGTACAGGTTTGTGGCAGGCCATCTGTTCTGTGTATATCTCTAATGGCCGGACACGATAGATAAGCTTACGCCGCTGGCTGAATAAAGGTTGCCTTGCCCAGTGACATCCAATCTAATAATTATCATCCAGCGCTTACTCACAATGCGCAGAGCTACTTAAATAGCAATCAATATGTGTATATGAGATGTGTGCTTTATATGCCATTGGACAAGTCCGCCTTGCCCTATATTGGCTACAAGCCACAATGGAGGGGGGGGGGACCTACCATCCTACCGCTGAAACGTCTAACAGATCTAAGGGTATCTCACCATTCATAGGGCCCCCATTCCCCTCCCACCGGGAGGAAAATGGTCGGTACAACCAAGGCCATATGAATTGGTGATTTTAGCCGCTAAAACTCGTCAAAACTCGCAGTTTTACGGTTGAAATCAACAGACTCGTGTGGTGTATTTTCCGTAATCGGGGGCACCTCATTGTGAAAACTCTCTCTATATATATAAACTAGTGTCCAAAAGAAACGATACCAAACTGTTGTCAGAACGTTTTTGTGCAAAGTGATCCCCGAGGCCTAAAAACATAGGTTTACGTATCCCACGTCCCAAATACAGCGTCTGCGCTCGGGAATACCGGAAACATTTGCTAATGAAATATACCACTCTGAAATTTCTGTATTGTTCTGCTTTTATTGTATGTCCTTACCAACCCTTGGTATCGTTTCTTTTGGACACTAGTTTAAATAAAGAAGAAATGAAGAGTAAAAAGAATGTTTAGCATTGTCCGACAGTCGCAATACAAGAAGTAAGTGTCGGAGCTCGTGTGAGCTGGTATAGGTTTGGAACTTGGCAAAGAGAATCTGGCAAAGAGTTGCACAGAGTGAGTCCTGACAGATCTGGCATCAGACCACGTGTTACTGGTGTTGCCGCTGTAGTTTGTAATACTGTGGTCCGGGCCCGTCAGCACGTCACAACGTAATAACTGCGGAATACTTTTTGTACTGACCCGTCCTGCTGAGCTGTTGGTTTTCATATTGTGGTCGTTGTGGTTGTGCATGGTCTTGGTTAAAGCATTCCACAGCTTTCTAAGATGCATTAATGTGCAGGTTGTCCCTTCACCTGGCTGTTGTGAATTGAAGTGATAGATGCGCGTGTCAACCAGGCATGGTGTGAAGTAACCACATTGTAATGTTTGTCAGAATAGACGACTCCGCTGGGCAAGGTCCCAGTTCCCGCCACTTCACTCTGCCTTGTATCGGCAAAACCCAGTGCATCCAGGGCGAGATTGTGTGGGAAAAGGGGTGATTTCAAGGTGAAATATATCGACGTAATGGTCTGTTTCATCAAATGACGTCAATGGACTTTCTGCTTTCTTACCATGTTTCAGTCATACCAAGCTACACGTACTTCCCTCCTTGTAGTGTCTGGCAAAACGTTTGCCACACCATGCCATGTGTTGTGCTCATTATGCCACGGGACGTGATTGGGTGAAATCTGGGGGATCGACCCTTTTGAATAACAGGAGTAGAGTCGTCCGCTGCTGTCTTGTTAATCGGAAATGGTATGAACATGGCTATTTCTTGCGTGCAGTCAGCTGCGGTGTGCAGTTTTCTATCTAGATGTAAATATCATCACTTTCGTGTTCGATTTACAATAGTGCCAACTACAGCAGCACCAACCACTCCAGCGCCAACCACCCCAGCACCAACCACTCCAGCGCCAACCACTCCAGCGCCAACCACTCCAGCGCCAACCACTCCAGCACCAACCACTCCAGCACCACAACCACCCACAACGCCATCAGCAGGAACAACTCCAACTCCAGGCTCAGGGGCAACAACCCCCGGGCCAGGAATAACTACCCCAGCTCCGGCAGGAACTCCAGCGCCAGCAGACCAGACAACCCCACCACCAGGGGCTACAACTCCGAGACCTTCACAGCCAGGTGCCTAAATACATTGTTAATATAATTATTCACCCCTAAAATGGGATTTAGTTCACAGTTTGTCAAAATTTTGTAAAACTGAGTGGAGTTATGTAAGATCCGAGAACACGTCTTACGAGAAATTATAAGCACAATGTGATTATTCACAACCTATACCTGTTTAAGCCTCCTCGCTCTCTTCCCATGGAATAAGAAGCATAACCGTGGTGTTTGATGTCGATAAACACATACTTAAGTGATACTTAAGTGATATGTCTGTCGAGCGAGACATAACAACGAGGTACATCGCCTACGGCTACGCCCTATTTCTATTTTTCTAATTTCGATTAAGTTTAAATTTCTGTTTGAGTATTGATAGAAGGAGAAACGAAACAAGAACATGTTACATTTACATGTTACATTTAACATTTAGGGCTTAAACAGACACGTTGAATTCTTTGACTGAAGCGTTTTGAGCTTGTCAATTTGGGGTCATTGTCTCTATTCAGTCCCCTTTCAACGGAGTCCGCGTTTCACGTGCCTAAGACCGACAACACCGTGCAGCAACATGGGGTCATGTCAACAGGCGACTGGAGAATGTGTATGTAACAACCAGGCATGGGGACTACGCTGCCAAGTACCCGGCTGTAAGTGTCCTGTCTGTCCTGTTTGATGTGACGATAACCGAAAAGGTTTCTGAGTGAAAGCATTGTCAATTATACTATTGATATCATTCACTTAGCTCCTTCTTCCTAGTCTTCGTCTTCTTCTTGGTTCTCAAATTGTACTTTCTTAAAAAAAAACCTATGTATTTGGGTTTTTGGCTCCCTTGTGTAACAGTGGGAGTCTATGTAATAACCCTCCGTCGTCTGTGTGTGTGTGTGTGTGTGTGTGTGTGTGTGTGTGTGTGTGTGTGTAGAAAAACTTTAACGTTGTCATTTTCTCAGAATCTAAAAACAGCAGAGACACCAAACTTTGCATGCTGATAGACAACCGTAAGACCTTTCAAAACGTATCATTAGGAATGCCCTTGACTCAGGTCCAGGTCACATACGCTGTCTGTTTACAAACACCAGAGATTTGAAACTTTGCATGATGATAGACATTGATAAGAACTTTACAGATATACATGTATTCAATGGCCTAGTGCCGATAGACAGTGATAAGACCTACCTGTTTTGAATGACTAAAGCTGTCTATTGTGAATTTTAACATTACCGTTTTCGGAGGAACTACAAAATACTAGAGGCGTCAAACTTGGCATAACAATGGACATTGATGTGATCTCATTTGAATGACCTTGACCCAAGGTCAAGGCCATACAAACTGTTTTGGGGAAAATTGTAATATTGCCAGGAACTCAGAACGCCAGAGATATCTTACTTGGCATGATGATAGATAGTGATACGAGCTTTACAAACATACTCTTTTGAATGACCTTGACCCTTGTCACAAGGGAGCCATGGAGGCTTCTGCCTCTCAAGTTTTTAAGATAAAGAGAGATTAGGGAATATGATATTTCACATTAGTAAGTTAAATCAATTTTATAGAGGCTTTCAGCAGTTAACACACGTCCATCTATCTGTGTGTGTGTGTGTGTGTGTGTGTGTGTGTGTGTGTGTGTGTGTGTGTGTGTGTGTGTGTTTTTGCAGCAATACAACCAAACCAAGGCGAGTGCCAAGTGAACAATCCGTGTAGAAGAGGTTTATGTTACGACATGGGGGCTGGTGCGGCGTGTGAGTGTCCTGATGGCTACTATGGCAGACTGTGTCAGTTCAAGATGGGTGAGTTCCCTACAGCTACAACTTTCCTTTTGCGCTCGCAGATTATGTTCTAGTAGAGTATTGGTCCTTGTCAGGAATAGTACCTCCCATTTTGTGGAATTCCGGCCACCATTCTCAGTACCGGCCACTATTCTCAGTACCGGTCACTATTCTCAGTACCGGTCACTATTCTCTGTCCTGGCCACTATTCTCAGTACCGGTCAGTATTCTCAGTACCGGTCACTATTCTCAGTACCGGCCACTATTCTCGGTACTAGCCACTATTCTCATTACCGGTCACTATTCTCGGTACTAGCCACTATTCTCAGTACCGGTCACTATTCTCAGTACCGTGTCACAGACTGGGAATTGTGACACAAGTATTTTAGTGACTGTTACAGTGAGCGCGGAGTGTCACAGACTGGGAATAGTGACCCAAGTATTGTATTGACTGTTACAGTGAGCGTGGAGTGTCACAGACTGGGAATAGTGACACAAGTATTGTAGTGACTGTTACAGTGAGCGTGGAGTGTCACAGACTGGGAATAGTGACACAAGTATTGTATTGACTGTTACAGTGAGCGTGGCGTGTCACAGACTGGGAATAGTGACACAAGTATTGTATTGACTGCTACAGTGAGCGTGGCGTGTCACAGACTGGGAATAGTGACACAAGTATTGTATTGACTGTTACAGTGAGCGTGGAGTGTCACAGACTGGGAATAGTGACACAAGTATTGTATTGACTGTTACAGTGAGCGTGGAGTGTCACAGACTGGGAATAGTGACACAAGTATTGTATTGACTGTTACAGTGAGCGTGGAGTGTCACAGACTGGGAATGGTGATCAACGTGTTTCCGTACGGGTTTGATCCCGGAGTGTGGGTTTTCCTTCACCCTCCCAGCACCAAGCTATGTCCGGTAGGCAGACACTTATACTCACAGGCAAGGCAGACGATGAAAACAGACCACAGTCACGTGGTTTTCTATTGACTTACTGCTAGTACTCGTGACTGTTTTCTGTTGACTTACTGCTGGTACTCGTGACTGTTTTCTGTTGACTTACTGCTGGTACTCGTGACTGTTTTCTGTTGACTTACTGCTGGTACTCGTGACTGTTTTCTGTTGACTTACTGGTAGTACTCGTGACTGTTTTCTGTTGACTTACTGCTGGAACTCGTGACTGTTTTCTGTTGACTTACTGGTAGTACTCGTGACTGTTTTCTGTTGACTTACTGCTGGTACTCGTGACTGTTTTCTGTTGACTTACTGCTAGTACTCGTGACTGTTTTCTGTTGACCTACTGCTAGTACTCGTGACTGTTTTCTGTTGACTTACTGCTGGTACTCGTGACTGTTTTCTGTTGACCTACTGCTGGTACTCGTGACTGTTTTCTGTTGACCTACTGCTAGTACTCGTGACTGTTTTCTGTTGACCTACTGCTAGTACTCGTGACTGTTTTCTGTTGACTTACTGCTGGTACTCGTGACTGTTTTCTGTTGACTTACTGGTAGTACTCGTGACTGTTTTCTGTTGACTTACTGCTGGTACTCGTGACTGTTTTCTGTTGACTTACTGCTAGTACTCGTGACTGTTTTCTGTTGACCTACTGCTAGTACTCGTGACTGTTTTCTGTTGACTTACTGCTGGTACTCGTGACTGTTTTCTGTTGACCTACTGCTGGTACTCGTGACTGTTTTCTGTTGACCTACTGCTGGTACTCGTGACTTTTTTCTGTTGACCTACTGCTAGTACTCGTGACTGTTTTCTGTTGACTTACTGCTGGTACTCGTGACTGTTTTCTGTTGACTTACTGCTGGTACTCGTGGCTGTTTTCTGTTGACTTACTGCTGGTACTCGTGACTGTTTTCTGTTGACTTACTGCTGGTACTCGTGGCTGTTTTCTGTTGACTTACTGCTAGTACTCGTCACTGTTTTCTGTTGACTTACTGCTAGTACTCGTGACTGTTTTCTGTTGACCTGCTGCTAGTACGCGTCACTGTTTTCTGTTGACTTACTGCTAGTACTCGTGACTGTTTTCTGTTGACTTACTGCGCGTACTCGTCACTGTTTTCTGTTGACTTACTGCTAGTACTCGTGACTGTTTTCTGTTGACTTACTGCTGGTACTCTTGGCTGTTTTCTGTTGACTTACTGCTAGTACTCGTGACTGTTTTCTGTTGACTTACTGCTGGTACTCGTGACTGTTTTCTGTTGACTTACTGCTAGTACTCGTGACTGTTTTCTGTTGACTTACTGCTGGTACTCGTGACTGTTTTCTGTTGACTTACTGCTAGTACTCGTGACTGTTTTCTGTTGACTTACTGCTAGTACTCGTCACTGTAAACTGTGTGTGTGCGTGTGTGTGTTTTTGTGGTTGTTTTTTATTGTCTTCTTTTTCCACTTACTACAGTTGTTTAATTGGTTATTTTGACAGTTCTGAAGGTCTGATACTTGTCGCCTTTTTATGTGTGTGCGTATGGGGGGGGGGGGGGGGGAAGCGGGGGGAAGGTTGGGGGTGGTCATGAGATTGGTAGTGGAGTAGGGAGAGGTGTGTGATTGTACACGACAAGAATAGGAGGGGAGAGGGAAACGGGCCTTGAAGATAAATCACAGTGCGCTTGTATACTATCATTAATATTCATGTTCCCGGTTTGCTTGTGTACATGTCTATGATTCTTTGTTGTTCCTGTCTATTTTTCGTTTCAGTTACAAACCATCCCATCATTTGTGTCCCGGTATCCAACCTACAGACAGAGAGGTTGGTATGGGTTCGCTGGAGCCTTTTATCACAGGAACGACAGGTGTGCTGGTAATGCCCGCATTACTGAAACGGTAGGTCACGTGGTGGTAGGGTGGGGGGGGGGAGAGGAGGGGTTGGTGGGGGCGGGGGAATGGGTGAGAAAGGGTTGTGTGTGTGTGTGTGTGAGGGGTGGGGGGGGGGGGTGGGGAGGGGGGCAAAAGAGACAATTACCAGAAAGACAGTTTACCTTTGTTATTATTCACTTACAGATCAGTTTGCTTTTCGATGACACTCTGTGTGTGTGTGTGTGTGTGTGTGTGTGTGTGTGTGTGTGTGTGTGTGTGTGTGTGTCTGTGTGTGTCTGTGTGTGTGTGTGTGTGTGTGTGTGTGTGTGTGTCTGTGTCTGTGTGTGTCTGTGTGTGTGTGTGTGTGTGTGTGTGTCTGTGTGTGCCCCTGTGTGTGTGTGTGTGTGTGTGTGTGTGTGTGTCTGTGTGTGTGTGTGTGTCTGTGTGTGTGTGTGTGTGTGTGTGTGTGTGTGTGTGTGTGTGTGTGTGTGTGTCTGTGTGTGTGTGTGTGTGTGTGTGTGTTAACAGTATGATCTGTGCATGCTTACATATGATATGCATTTTGGCCAGACAGACAAATTTGTTTTCGGGGACGCGATTTTGTTGCTGACCCGTCGTTTCCTCGTCTCGTCTTATTGTGTCGTGTTGTCTAGTATTTATGTGTTTTATTGGTTTACTTGACGGTGAAGCCGACGACAAATTTCCTTTTATGGACAATCAAGTTATCTGTATCTGTTTCATACTGCTTGTCACAGTTTAGCCAAAACGTATTTGTTGATATTTTCAGGCGACAGAGATCAAGTATACGCGCGACCTGTTTGTGTATTACGGAATGAACGGCCGACACCCTACTGACAATGCCTACAGAGTTATCTGTACCGTCCGCAAACCAGCACCTGTAACAACCTCTCCCCCGCCTCAACAACCAGTACTTCCACCGTAAGCACTCTAGATCGGTCGAGATATAATTATACTGCACAGTGCATTGAATGACGTTTTGAATAAACAGCTTCTGTATGTTATCATGCAAAAGTTCCGCCGTTCAGCGGGTTCGCGTATTTGTCACAGTCTCACCACTTTCTACTAGGGGTGTCAGGTCAGAAGCGTCAGGCCATTTTTGTTGAAAGAAAATAACGAGTATTGTCATGCTGTTAGATTGAAATGTGAATATCCGATATGCGCCAGATTGCACAGATTTTGATCTTTATTTTAAACGTCTTACCTTGGATTGCGGGGTGAGGGGGCGAGTAGGGGGAGGGGGGGGGGGCATGAGTAGAAATCGAAGGCTTGAAGTTTCTTCACTGTTGTATTTACTGTGTGCAGACCGCAGATCGTGTACACGCTTGTCAACCAAAGAGGCCAGAGACTGCAAGGACCGATTCGTCTCGGACAGACAGTGGGAGTTGTGTTTACATTACGACCTGTACCTAACAACGGTAAGAAAACATTGTGGACAGTCTAAAACTTGTGGTTGGGTGGGGATGATCGTTATTCCTGGGTTGGGAGAGACGGATGGAGGGTAGGTGGGTGTGGCATTGTACACGTGTTCTGTTATGGTTTTGCACACAACCTGCATTTGCATGAAATTTAAAATTTGTCATTTCTCGTGTTTCCTGTTTGTTTTTTGTTTTTTTAAATGTTTTTCACTCGTGTTGAGTTTTTGGATGTTTTATTTGTAATTTGTTGGGTGTTGCACTTTTCCGTATAATTATTATTATCATTATTATTATTATTTGCAGCGGATATGACAGACCTGAGGGTTGAGTCGTGTTTTCTGACAGACGGCCGAAGTATAAATCGAATCATTGTCGTTAACAATAGGTAATGTCACCTCACGTTTACTTCATTTTCAACACAACCGTAGAACGCACATAGGCGTGTTTCTAATAGTTTATAATCATAAACACAACACAATACACCGACATTGCCGCATTCGTCAAGAACATTATTTTAACCCTTTTCTCTGTGTATTATTTCCTATATAAGAGTAAGAATTTACATATGATCCAGTAACGAAGTAGTTCATGGATTGTTTGCTGGATCTAAGGTGTTAGTGTTGAGATTGATCAGTCCTTATTCTTCTCATGGCGGATGTGAGAGATTTGCGGCTTATGTTAGTGCAGTTCTGTGAGTGGGAAAACACTGATCACTTTCTTGTTCTGTCTAACTCTTATAAAAATACTTTGCAAAATATCATGCGCATCAGAACAACTGTTTACTTGCTTCAGACTGTGCCTGTTGTGTCAGGAAAGATCCAATGATTTCGGATTTGTATGTAACGTACGATTGGATAAAACGTTTACTCGCTGATAGTTATGCAAATCTCATTTCAGATGTGTCGTGGGACCAATCGGCAGACTGCTGTACAAGCCACGTGATCGTCTGGGTGTAAGCTTATTGGTCATGACGATATACAGGTTCCCGGGTACATCCAGTAACCTGAATTTCCAGTGCAGAGTGCGCATGTGCAAGTCAACTGATATGACCTGTCGCAGAGTAAGTGTACAGGTCACGTTTGGAATAATGTCTGGTGTTCTTTTGGATTTCTCCCTCTTACTAGTAAGGCAAATTAACATTTAAACATTTTGACAGACTGTCTTGGTGTTGTGAAAACCTTCAGGGGAAACATCAAGACGCACCTCTTTTCTCAGTTTTTAATTACCACTACCGCCCCCCCCACCCCATTCCCCTTTTCTTTCCTACCCCGAAGGCAGCTTGAGCATGCAGCAAGCATGAATGTTTGTGTTTTTTTGCGCCCTAGGAAAGCGCAGTCCTCATCATTGTATTGTAACCGGACTGTCTCTAGCTATCTTTTAGAGAGAGGTCCGTTCCTTGTTTCGGCTCCTAGGTAAGGCTGGAGATCGCCGAGGAGTAGCTACAGAATAATACTAGTTCTTGATGTGTGAATAACGTTTTAGCCTCGCGTTGTGTTCATTATCAGTTGTTTTCACACTAACCAACCTTGTTATCCGGAAAAACCCTAGCAATATCGGATAGAAGTGTAGTCAGGTGCTGTGTGTCTGATCCAGTGTCCGAGTGTGAGAGGGGAAAGACTGAGAGGGAAAGATGCTCTGTACACACTCAGCCAGACGCTGTCTCACCGCTAAACTAACATGGAAGCTTAGTAAAAGTCCAACAGTCTTTTATTTACAGTATATACAACTTGAACGACCACTGGCCAAAATCAAACCAACTAAAACACTAAAACACTGGCCTAATCAACATCTAACCAGACAGGCACACACTAGAACTATCCTAAATCTTCTAGCCTACACTCGACCTAGTTAATCCCCCTAAGACTAACCCCCGTAACCTAGCTACTGTGTGGGAGGGGAACACTCTCGGACTTTGCGCCCGGGGTGTGACGGTAGGATCTTACAACTGACTAAGCTTACCCAGCAAAGTAGTCGCAGCTACAACTAAACAGTTGGGAAACTAACATACTCCTGTCTTTATCAGTCGGAAAAGAAGTCGGGACCCGAACTTTGTCAGCTGGGGTCAGGTAATACTAGCTTTCTCAGCTAGGGCTGCCAGCCTATTCGGCTGTCAGTGCCGAATCTCTGGAATCGCTGCTTCTTATATACCCTCTCCCAGGCCGGTGAGACCGGAAGGGCGCTTGTCCTCATAGGGTACATGTGTACTCTAGCTGCTACTGCTGCTGATACTAACAGGAGTTTGCTCCCCTGCTACACTATTCTTTTTAGGGGTGTTCGGTTTTACCGGTTTTCCGGTTAAAATCGGTCCGACTTTCTCACGGTTCAGTAAACCGGTTTGGCCTTAAAAAACCGGAAAACCGCGGCTTTTCTAAGGGACATCACTCGTCGTTTTTCAGCCCGTTACAAGACACCCTCCTCCTCCTTATCATCATCATCATGTTGTTGTTGTTGTTGTTGTTGTTGTTGGCTGAACAGGGAAACCGGGGTGGCCGAATGGTAGAGCGTTGGACTTCCAACTTTCGGGTCGTGAGTTCAAATCCCGGCTAGGGCCAAATATTTGTGCTGGCTTTTTCATCGTTGCCTCGTATGTGGTGGAAAAGGACTTTAAACTCCCAAACACCCACCCACCCACCCTTGTTGGCTGAACATTTCCAACGCAGGGGTACAGGAAGCCGGAGTACTAGGAGACTCCCCACCCTTCCATCTCTTGGGGAAACGCTACTGAGAAACAATAGATGACGTACATATAGCCGGTTAACCGGTTTTAAACCTCGGTTTTCTATTGGAAAAACCGGTTAAAAACCGGTTTGAGAAATCGTACCGGTTCCACCCTCTAATTCTTTTCATGGTAGTCTTTCATGTAATTCAATGAAAAAATAATAATCGTGATGATGATGATGATAACAATAATAATAGTGATAATAATAAAATGGATTATTCAGGCCCTGTACCCAGTTGCTTGACTTAAAGCCCCGCAAACTGAACTCACCACGCACGCTCTCGTAAATCATGCACATTCGACATTATCTCACACACCGGACATCGGCACAGTCCGGTCACGTGACGCGAAGGGTCAACTCAGCTATTCAAGTTTCCGAATGTAGAATTGCATTTTTTATTAATGTTTGTGGGAATAATGTGTTACATTGCGTGTACCCGCAGGTCAGCACTCACTCATACGCATGTGCTACATGTATGCCGAGTACCGCTTGTGATTCACGTGAGCGTGCGTGTTGGGTTCAGTTTGTGGCGTTCATGGGAAATTCGAGCTGCTTCTCCGGGGTAAGCGAGTCGCCGCGGTGCAGCGTCACCCAATACCTATCCTATTTTTCAATGTTGCTGGGGGAAGAAAGCCGGATAACCAGGAGAGAAACCCGCAATGAGCAGCCCGGCAGCCAGGAAAAACCGGTATCACATATCACAAGCTCGACCTGTGCTCGAACCCACACTTCATCGCCGTGACAGCGGTGACGGCCGTTCAGTAACGCAGCGGATACGCCCGGCGCGCTACCACCGCTCAACCTAAGTGCTTTATCCAAGAAACTGAGATGCCTACAATTATTATTATTATTATTATTATTATTAAAGGAATATTGTTCTGTTTCTGTCACAGCCTGTGTCGTGTCCTGCCCGTGGTAGGAGATCCGTGTCACGGTCTTTAACAATGGAGGCAGACGACAACCACTACATCGTCAGTATACCACTTACACCATGACCACCCAACAACCCAGTCCATAACTACATACATGTGTGGAATAATCTTCAGCTACAGTCTGCATGACTTTGTAGTGATAGTGTAGTCACATGTTGTTTCGGCGGGTCGTAGTGCTAACTCATCCTCCATCATTACCTTCTTCTTCTTGTCGTTTGCCATAGTCAGACTGCGATGCGTTCAAAACGCTTTGCATGGCTGCATGTATTACAGGCAACATTTGTATGCAAAATACTGCAGCGAGACAAGACACTGGCCAGCCATTGTGTCTCGGTTCGCGCGCCCTGTGGCAGGGGAGACAACTACCATTAGCCGCTTAGTAGATCGTCTGCTACACATGACCGCCAGTGTGATGAATGAGATTTCATTTCTTTTTCTTGTCGTTCGTCATTTACACCGTCAGGTCGGATAGTTTTGATGTTTTCTCCAGCTCGCCTCAGTTTCCATAGAGCTTGGGTCGTGCTACAGGTTCTACTGGCCATACTTCATGCCTCAGCTGTCGAAGTAGCTGGCACTGTTGTAGAGCATGCTCTGTAGTTTGGTCGGCTTCGCCACAGGGGCATGTCGTGGGGCGGTTGTGGCCTGTGCGTAATCGTATCACGACTTGTTTCCCATCAGCACCACTTGTTCCCAGCGGTGGAGGAGGTTATAGTCATCAAACACCTTTACCAAGCATGATACAAGAGAAGCCACAACATGCCACATTGACTTCCTCAAAGAAAACAAAACAAAAAAGAAACAAAAAACAACTTGACCACTTTTAGTATATTCATCACCCAGCAAAATGAGTTGTTGTTGTTTTTCCAAAACCACGTGTACAGTTAGTCCCCTTTTATAGTGGTTGATTTGGGGACACTAGACATGCCCGGTAAAACGCGAAAATTTCTATAGCCATTGTGGATGCAATGTTTGCTAAAAAGGTTTGATATTTCATGATATCGGCACCAGTGTATTCTCTGTGTAAGTGATAACATGAGCCGACAGAATGCGTGGCAGAATCATGTGATATGAGCAACATATCGTAGACCAAATCTTGTACATTTGGCATGTTATTGTAAAATGCAATTAAAGATGCCCTTTCCCCTTTCAGTCCATCCATTGACTATGTACGTGTGTAACCATACGGGGTTGCAGGGTATGTGTCTTGTTTTAATAGGAAGGGGCTAGGGTGAACTTTTATTTATTTTGCCGTGTTTCAGATTTGTCTTCATTTTCGTGTTATTTCATGACTTTATTTGTTGTTGTTTTTCTCCAGTCTCACTCATTATGATTATTTTAGTTGTGGTTTGTCCATCAGCGACTGTCACGTGACTGTATCCTGCATACATTAACCGGTGCACAAATAAACATTGTCTTGCAGTTATCTTTTTTATCTTTTTGTTGTTGTTCTTTAACAGAGCTGTGCGTACCTGTAAAATTGCGTGCTTGCGTGTGTATGAATGTGTGTGTGTGTGTGTGTGTGTGTGTGTGTGTAGGGGGGGGGGGGGGGGGGCTACTTCAACTATCATGACAAAGTGTTTGAGGAGGGAGCTAGGAGGGGGGAAGTTAGTTAGTCATTTAGGGTTTTACGGGGGAGGGGGGGGAGGAGGGGGTACAAATTAACTCATTCATAGCCACCCTGCGTAGCAGCTTACATCCAAGCACAATGCAGTGCAGAGCCAGCGACTACTCTTCCCGTCCACAATCAGGTGCACGCATGCTCGTGGACATTTCACCTGTGACCGAATTTTTTTTTTTATATTATGATTGTTTTACCGACATTAGAGCGCAGACCTTAATGTTGTCATGTAGGTGTTAACCTTGTCTTTGTTCTATGTCAGCCACAAAGCTTAGGCTGCATCATGCGGGCAGTGCAAACAACTTGTGATCCATCTTACTCGTGACGTATTGTGATGGATGGTGTTGTGTGCACTCCGGGGGTGGACGGGTAATGCGGGGTGGGTGGGGTGGAGGGATGTCTATTTTTACAAGCGGTGAATAACCTCAACTGAGTGCGATGGAACTTCGTGAGGGATAAACAGGAATGTACACTCTAAAAAATTAAAGGCGCAAACTTCATTACCAGCTGCTCCCAGATTTGTAGAAAGTTTCAGATTTTTTGATGTGTAACCTCTGCCTGTTGCCGTAATCTTCTCTGTCAGCATGTCCTGACGCAACGTCTAACCTGCTCATGCTTACAACAATTTGAAATGCAAATGAAAACTTAGGGCTAAGACTTTGACGCAACTACATTACATTGAAAAATAAAATAAAATAAAATAAAATAAAATACCATGAGCTGCTTATCCTGTAAGTAGAGTAGCTGCGAATTTTCATAAGACTGAGAGCGAGCACGAGGACTTTCCCATCTCACGCGTAAAACAAAACAATAAAGATTCGCGCGAAGGCAAGACTTTAACAACACTAACCCCCTCCTCCTCCTCCTCCCCCTCCCCCCGCACCCCCCCCCCCCCCCCCACCTTTGCAAACTTGACGTGTCTTGATACGCGCTGCACAACGAGGAAACAGGTCTCCCACCCATTTCCCAGTGGGGAAGGGGGAGGAAGGGGTGGGGGGGGGAGAGAACTGGGTGGATGTGGGGTGAGGTTAAGTAGTGGTACAGTATGTGTTGGCGACAAAGGAAAACAAAATACAACTAATGCGAACAGATGACATGAATGTCGAAGTCCTTCAAAACGATAAATGCAAACAATCAAACACACACACAAACAAACAAACAAACAAACAAACAAACAAACAAGCAAACAAACAAACAAACAAAGTAAAACCAGGTTGTCTGTAAATGTCGTGCAAAAAGTGTGGATGTCTTTTTGATTCACACACACAGACACACAGACAGACACACAGACAGACACAGACAGACAGACACGCACACACACACACACACAGACACACAGACAGACACACAGACAGACACAGACAGACACAGACAGACAGACACGCACACACACACACACACACACACACACACACACACACACACACACACACACACACACACACACACACACACACACCTCTGCAGAGTCCTCTGCATTTTGATGGGGTACCTCACATTTTTTTACGGAGCTGGTGTCATGATAGGTTGCGTGTAGTCATTCTTTATGCAGATTTTCACAGACCTGTCGAGTGACTACACACAGTGCATGCGGAGTCATGAATTTTTCAAAAAGCAGTTCGTGGGGTACAGCGCGGACACGCGAAGAGGCCAGCGAGGACGTTGCCAATCAAAGGTTATCTCACATAATCTCACTATCTCACTAGCTCACCATCGTTTTATTTCCGTTTGAGTACTGACTGTGTAATTGCGCTTGTCTTCTAATTTGGAAACACCATTGGAAATGTAAAGGTCAGGGTCATATTACGCAAAGTGTACACAGTGTAGCAATGACAGCGATTGGTTAAACGCAACAATCGATTGGATTGGTTGGCATTGTTTGTTTGTTTTTTTGTTTGTTTGTTTGTTTGTTTGTTTTTTCTCCGCGGTGCAATGGAGTCGCATGTTGTCTAGTTCTGATGCATCTTCTTGTCAACACTTGACACCCGATCTGCATAAAATGTAAAACAAATAAAAAAATATGCTAGGGTAGCTGAATATTTATAACGTCTGTTGTACACGCTTTTTGTTTTCGGGCTGTTAGAGCCGCTAGAGATACATACCACTTTGTACCGAAGGTCTCGCCTGCACCCCCTACACACCCCTACCCACCCCTTATAACCCAATCCTCACACGGATCCGCGCGGGCTCCTGGTGAAAAACTGTGTCCTGTAGTCTGTGTGTGAAAACAGTGTCGGGTTCTGGTGCAATGGTGTTCCCAGCATGGCAACAAATGGGGCAG
The DNA here is from genome assembly GCA_018292915.2 of Batillaria attramentaria. Taxonomy (NCBI): domain Eukaryota; kingdom Metazoa; phylum Mollusca; class Gastropoda; family Batillariidae; genus Batillaria; species Batillaria attramentaria. Next base: position 178,343 of record JACVVK020000316.1, on the reverse strand, counting down.
CACAGTCTCTCCCTGTTTCTCCTCTTGTGTTTTCTCTGCTTGGGTAAGTAGTCGTTTGCCCCAAGATTCTTGCACGCAAAACGTTATGTTGTCTTGTGTGTTGTTTTGTACTGTGTTGTGTTATGTTGTCTTGTGTTGTGTTCATGATGTGAACTCAAACAGCGGAATAGTCTTAGCATGTGTTACAACGCGCCATAAAAATAATTTTGCTTTTACTTACTTTTCGGAAATTTGGATTGCTTTTCCCGGGTCAAGCGCGTCACCACGGGCGTACGCCCACCAAACAACATCAAGGTATTCTTTGGGAGGGGGATAGGGTAGGTAGGTGGGAGGACCCGGATGCCAGAAAATAGCGATATGACACTATATCACACACTACAACACTAAACTGATTACACTAGGATGGGTACAGGTACAACTAACTTTGCAGTTTTGTGGAGTGTTTGTACATGTGTGTTCCCATGCTGTCTGGTCAATTGTTTTACACCATAGCCAGTATAGTTTTGTGGAGTGTTTGTACATGTGTGTTCCCATGCTGTCTGGTCAATTGTTTTACACCATAGCCAGTATAGTTTTGTGGAGTGTTTGTACATGTGTGTTCCCATGCTGTCTGGTCAATTGTTTTACACCATAGCCAGTATAGTTTTGTGGAGTGTTTGTACATGTGTGTTCCCATGCTGTCTGGTCAATTGTTTTACACCATAGCCAGTATAGTTTTGTGGAGTGTTTGTACATGTGTGTTCCCATGCTGTCTGGTCAATTGTTTTACACCATAGCCAGTATAGTTTTGTGGAGTGTTTGTACATGTGTGTTCCCATGCTGTCTGGTCAATTGTTTTACACCATAGCCAGTATAGTTTTGTGGAGTGTTTGTACATGTGTGTTCCCATGCTGTCTGGTCAATTGTTTTACACCATAGCCAGTATAGTTTTGTGGAGTGTTTGTACATGTGTGTTCCCATGCTGTCTGGTCAATTGTTTTACACCATAGCCAGTATAGTTTTGTGGAGTGTTTGTACATGTGTGTTCCCATGCTGTCTGGTCAATTGTTTTACACCATAGCCAGTATAGTTTTGTGGAGTGTTTGTACATGTGTGTTCCCATGCTGTCTGGTCAATTGTTTTACACCATAGCCAGTATAGTTTTGTGGAGTGTTTGTACATGTGTGTTCCCATGCTGTCTGGTCAATTGTTTTACACCATAGCCAGTATAGTTTTGTGGAGTGTTTGTACATGTGTGTTCCCATGCTGTCTGGTCAATTGTTTTACACCATAGCCAGTATAGTTTTGTGGAGTGTTTGTACATGTGTGTTCCCATGCTGTCTGGTCAATTGTTTTACACCATAGCCAGTATAGTTTTGTGGAGTGTTTGTACATGTGTGTTCCCATGCTGTCTGGTCAATTGTTTTACACCATAGCCAGTATAGTTTTGTGGAGTGTTTGTACATGTGTGTTCCCATGCTGTCTGGTCAATTGTTTTACACCATAGCCAGTATAGTTTTGTGGAGTGTTTGTACATGTGTGTTCCCATGCTGTCTGGTCAATTGTTTTACACCATAGCCAGTATAGTTTTGTGGAGTGTTTGTACATGTGTGTTCCCATGCTGTCTGGTCAATTGTTTTACACCATAGCCAGTATAGTTTTGTGGAGTGTTTGTACATGTGTGTTCCCATGCTGTCTGGTCAATTGTTTTACACCATAGCCAGTATAGTTTTGTGGAGTGTTTGTACATGTGTGTTCCCATGCTGTCTGGTCAATTGTTTTACACCATAGCCAGTATAGTTTTGTGGAGTGTTTGTACATGTGTGTTCCCATGCTGTCTGGTCAATTGTTTTACACCAAAGCCAGTTTAGTTTTGTGGAGTGTTTGTACATGTTTTTTCCATGCTGTCTGTTCAACTGTTTTACTCTATGGCCAGTACAGACCTTGCAGTAACACACAACAACTCTATTTCAGAATCTTCGTCAGAGCCACATGTGCACGTGCACACACACTCACACGGTAAGTTGTTTGACTGTTTCTACAAAATGAAGGTAATTTTTATACGATGTTTTCAATCAGTTTGATTGTATTACCAGCTTCACTCGTCACCTAGCAACCGTCGCGCATCCTCCGGTCCGAGAGGCTTCTCAAAATTCCCAAGCACAATTTGAAATCTTTTTAGCGAGCGTTCTTCCGGTTCTTTCAGCACCAACTTTATGGAACTCTCTGCCTGCGAATCTAACAATTGCGTCCACTCTGTCTGTTTTTAAGATGATGATGATGATGATGATGATGATGATGATGTCGCTTTCGATCTCTCCATCTCAAGAAACATTGTCCAGTTTCCATTTTATATAAAATGTTTTCTTAAAATGTATGCTTGCATGGATTGATGCCCCTATTCAACCAGTCTCGGCAGAACGTTTCTTCTTCTTCGGAAGATGGATGTGGGATCGTTAACTTTGCGGTGTTGATAATGTTCTTACTGGATAAGTGAACTAACCGCCGACAGAAAGGTTGTCTCTGTCGTCTTTCAATTACTTCCTCTAGCACCTGTCTGTCTCAGTTTGGCAACTACAGCAGTCATTGAAAGAGAGTGCCTCCTTGGGTCAAAGATTTAACAAATAAATAAAATCAGAAATAAAATATTGCCAATTGAAATCACTATTTATCACTATTTACAGAAAAGAATAGTAACACAAATAGCAGACATTACAGCACCCATCCTTTCCATTCCATGGTCTTGTGTCACCAAAGGATGGGTGTTGTGAAGTCTGCTATTTTTTTTTTTTTACTACTCTTTTCTGTTCTTTTCTGCCCCACTTTTTTTTTTCACACACAGTCCATGGTCTTCTGTCACCAAAGATAGGTGTTGTGATATTTTTACTATTGTTTTCTGGTCCCTTTCTCGCCCACCGTTTCACTCCCCCCCCCCCCCCCAACTCCCCGCGCCGTGTATGTCAGTACGTCCGCAGAGTTACCTTTTGTTTGTTTGTTGAAGTTATGTCCCATTTGTTTGTGTCCTGAGGAAGGCGAAAGCCGAAACGTCGACCTGTGCCGTCCTTTGTCAAAGTTAAGTGGTTTCTGTCCCTTTTATGTCGCTTTTATTTGCCTAACTTGTAACCACTTCGCAGTCATTACCGTTTCCTTTTCTGTTTCATAAATCGTCTGTAACAGTCACGTAAATCGTACAGCATTGCACGAAGACGGACGGAGGACACTCATTGTGTAATCCACTCACGCACGTGCGGCAGATACCTTATTATGAATTGCAGAACCAGTTTACTTACAAACCAACGTTACAGAGCTTAAAGTAATTAAAATAAATCATGTCCCAAGAGCAGTAAAACCTTCCAGTGTGTTCATGCGTCGTCGCTGTTAAAAAAAATCCTTTTTTTAAGGTCGGGAATGAGAATCTCGATGACTTAATTAAGTGCCGTTGCTTTTACCTTACAAACCATCTTTCACTTCATGTTGTTGAGCGCTCTTTCAGTTTTGTCGGTCAGGTCTTTTGGAAATCTCTGCCTGCAAATCTGAAAAATGCGCCCACACTGTTTTCAAGAGCAATCTTAAAACGTTCTTTTTTTGCAAAGCCTTCCAGTAATTTCCTCAGGTGTAATATTGACATAGGACTTTCATGTTTTTTTCGGACCCGCCGAAATTTGTATTTCCAGTCAATGAATTAAGGACTTATTTCAGCAGTACGAAACGTCATCTCCAGAGTAGTTTAAGCATTTTGCCTTTTTTTTTTTTTAATCGCGCATATTCTAAAGTCTCACAGAAAACAAGATTCGTTTTGGAACACGTGCGCGTTCGAGTGGCACGTGCACTGGAAATATTAATAGTGTCTCTTTGTGGTACATAGAGCTCTAAATGCAATACAATGACGTCTGCTGGCAGTCCTAGCGAGAATTCAAAAGGCCCGAAGATGTTCTAGTCAGCGACCGACCATACCGCCGTACCACAACACTGTAGCAGACACCTCGTGTTTCGCCTTGTGTTTAGCTTTCTGTTGGCTCAATGCCAACCTGCACGTATAACGCTGCAATAGACGACTCCACTCCTGTGAATCAAAAGGGGCGAGCCCCCAGAGAATTCAGCGGCATAATGAGCACAACGCATTTCATGGTCTGCCAAACTTTTTGCCAGACACTACAACGAGGGGAGCACGTGTAGTTTGATATGACTGAAAGACGGAAAGAAAGCAGTAACTTTATTGGCGTCATTTGAGGAAAAAGACCATTACGTCAATCTCTTTCATCTTGAAATCACCCCCTTTTTGATAAAATACCACCATGGACGTACTGTGTTTTACCAATACGCGGCAGAGTAAAGGGGCGGGGCTTTAGCCAAGGGGCTTGCCGAGTGGAGTCGTCTATTGTGCATGTGTGTTGGTGGTGTGACATGACAGGTTATGACCCAGACAGTCCGGAAACATTTGTCGCCCTACATGATTGTGTTTCCCGGTTTTGTCCTGATGAAAGTAGGCATGCATCAAACATCGACTTGTCTTCTCCTTGTGTCTGAGTTTACAGTTGTCTACCTTTGCCCTAGCTTTCTTCGTGTCTACCATTTACAGTCACGGCGAGAAGCAAGAATGAAACACACGGAGAACAGAATAACATTAACGCCATCACCGTTTTCAGGTTATATGGTTTGGCGGTTACCTTGTCAGAAGGATTTTCTCCATACTTGAGATTATTTTCTTTAAACTCTGTGTTACAATTATCACCAGACTGTTGTTTGTTCAAAATGCTTCGTAAACTTGACTATTCACATCCGTGTGTGCGAGATACCAGCTGGTATTTCTGTATGGTAACCGACGTGAGAATGAATGTTGGGACAGCCATTATAATATCGATAACACCCCTGATATTCAAACTTGAAACTCTATTCGGCAGAGGAAAGACGGAACAGGAAGTGCTCTAATTGAAGGAGCATGTGCTTGTTTGAAATCATCCAAAGTACACAGTGTTTTGTTCAGACTTATTTTCATGCCCATCCCCACGTGGGGACAGCACCAACATGGTGCATGTAGTTTGGTCCACACGTACTTATGTTGCAACATGGTGCATGTAGTTTGGTCCACACGTACTTATGTTGCAACATGGTGCATGTAGTTTGGTCCACACGTACTTATGTTGCAACATGGTGCATGTAGTTTGGTCCACACGTACTTATGTTGCAACATGGTGCATGTAGTTTGGTCCACACGTACTTATGTTGCCGCTGCAAGAGAGGAACTTAGAGCTACTGTAATAATTATGCATGCCTTTGCGTGTGTGTGATGAGAGCTTTCATTTGATATAAAGTTTTGTGGTTGTCTTCTCTTGTGAAAACGTGAGGTGCGGGGGACAAAACAAAATGTTCAGCGGAGAAGGAAATGCAGACGGAGTTGTGGGAGGATGGGAGGGAAAGGGGGAGGTGTGGGGGTGGGGCGGGGGGGGGGGGGGGGTGGGGGGCGTTGTGATTCACGCTTATCACTTACTGTCGTGACGTGATTCAATAAAACAAGGAAAATACACCCACACACACCTTCACCGCTCACCACCCAGCCTCTTTGTCGTTGACATTAATTAGTCCATATATTTGCTGTAAAAGACAATATATTATTGACATTGGCAGTATGAATATAAAGTTATGGTGGAAAGGGAGGAAACTGCTTCATTAGGTTTGGGCTCCAGAAGCCATGAAATGTCTGTTTGCGGTGCCAGTAGAGAAAGATGTCTCACCTATACCTTACAACCCGCACCAAAACCTGTTCTCTCCGTATAACTCGGTCACGTGACAAGTTGTGCATTTCATGACAAACAGAACGAACGCTCTCAGAGAGGGCCAGTGACTTTTTGCCGCCAGTCCGAACTCCGTGTGTTGTACACACTCTCTTAGTTTCAATCTCATCTCAAGATCTTTCTCTTTCGTCAAGTCTTTGACTGTTAACTTTTGTGTTTTGTCTGTATCGTTATCGTGTGGTCCTGCAGTCAAGTTTTATAGGGAATGTGTGTGTGTGTGTGTGTGTGTGTGTGTGTGTGTGTGTGTGTGTGTGTGTGTAGTTACAGGTGTGGGCTGTGATTTTGAGTCGGTTGACATGTGCGGTTGGGAGCAGCTGACAACTAACACCATGGACTGGGTGCGTCACAAAGACGGAACGCCGTCCTCCGACACTGGGCCTGACGGTGACCACACATCAGGGACAGGTAAGTCACCCTATCTGGCCTATTGTCTCCCTTGCCGAATTGCTCTGCCTATAGAGCCCGCTCAAGTGGAATGCACTTGACAGATATACGTTGTTCAGCTGTGCACAGCGACTGGTGGAATCCAAAGGACTGTCTCTTTCCAGTGCAATCAGCATGTGTTGTTTCCACATTCGGCCAAATTGCGTAAAACGGTCTCTCTGTCTTATCAAATGCACACACCACTTTATTGCTTAACTTATTGTTAAGACCACACCACTGTACTGCCTGTCCCAAGTTACTACATGTTTATCAAGTATTGTTAAGACCACACCACTGTACTGCCTGTCCCAGGTTACTACATGTTTATCAAGTATTGTTAAGACCACACCACTGTACTGCCTGTCCCAAGTTACTACATGTTTATCAAGTATTGTTATGACCACACCACTGTACTGCCTGTCCCAAGTTACTACATGTTTATCAAGTATTGTTAAGACCACACCACTGTACTGCCTGTCCCAGGTTTCTACATGTTTATCAAGTACGTCGTATTGTTATGACCACACCACTGTACTGCCTGTCCCAAGTTACTACATGTTTATCAAGTACGTCGTATTGTTAAGACCACACCACTGTACTGCTTGTCCTAGGTTACTACATGTTTATCAAGTATTGTTAAGACCACACCACTGTACTGCTTGTCCCAGGTTACTACATGTTTATCAAGTATTGTTAAGACCACACCACTGTACTGCCTGTCCCAAGTTACTACATGTTTATCAAGTATTGTTAAGACCACACCACTGTACTGCCTGTCCCAAGTTACTACATGTTTATCAAGTATTGTTAAGACCACACCACTGTACTGCTTGCCCCAAGTTACTACATGTTTATCAAGTATTGTTAAGACCACACCACTGTACTGCCTGTCCCAAGTTACTACATGTTTATCAAGTATTGTTAAGACCACACCACTGTACTGCCTGTCCCAAGTTACTACATGTTTATCAAGTATTGTTAAGACCACACCACTGTACTGCCTGTCCCAAGTTACTACATGTTTATCAAGTATTGTTAAGACCACACCACTGTACTGCTTGCCCCAAGTTACTACATGTTTATCAAGTATTGTTAAGACCACACCACTGTACTGCCTGTCCCAAGTTACTACATGTTTATCAAGTATTGTTAAGACCACACCACTGTACTGCTTGCCCCAAGTTACTACATGTTTATCAAGTACGTCGTATTGTTATGACCACACCACTGTACTGCCTGTCCCAGGTTACTACATGTTTATCAAGTACGTCGTATTGTTAAGACCACACCACTGTACTGCTTGTCCTAGGTTACTACATGTTTATCGAGGCGTCGGCTCTGGCAGGGGGCGAGACAGCAATACTGACGAGCCCCTCCGTCACGTCAGGTGACGCAATCAGCTGTGTGACGTTCTGGTACAGCATGAACGGCAGAGATATCGGAACCCTGAACATGTATACGGCTGCACCAAACGACGTGACGAACAGACAATTGGTTTGGACAGAGTCAGGAAACAAAGGGCAAGGTTGGTTTGCGGCTCAAAAAGAGGTTGACACATCAACGGATGTCAGGGTGAGAACCTACGATCTTTAGAAGCCGTGCAGATTAATTGTGTCTGTCTGCCTTCCTTCCTGCCTGTCTGCCTGCCGACCCACCTGCCTTTTACTTTTAAAGTAATTAGTTCTTGTTTGTTTTGGATAGATGTCCGTGGAAAATTTAGTCATACAAAGAACAAGTTTGGCCCACTCTCGCTTCCTACTCTGAAAACGAAGTTACCACGGACTGCAGGCAACAGAAATAAACTGTTTGCCATTGGACTGGTACACACACATAAAACTAAACCGTAAACGTTCGTGAATCATCAGCATGTGCACCTCAGTCTACAGTAGTCAACATCAGATACTACGCCGTGAATCATCAGCACCTCAGTCTACAGTAGTCAACATCAGATACTAAGTCGGAGTCGACAACACACTCACCGGGCAAACTGCGGGAAATGGAGAAATATCAAAATGCCAGCTATGATAATCTCAAAACCCTGACACTACCTAATGCTGGCATTTTGTCGTGTAGTAGAAGACCTGTGACAGTATCCGGGGGTTTGTAGCACGCTCACCTACGTGTGTACGTACCGATCAGTTGAAAATCAACAGCAGCAAACGTATGTGTGAGCGACTTGACTAACACGTCATCGTGTCACTTTGACCCAGCGCTAACTCTCTCCGGCGGGCGGTGACGAGAGTTCAGTGTTAACCCGGTGTGACGTACACTTGTACCGAGAGTTCAGTGTTAACCCGGTGTGACGTACACTTGTACCGAGAGTTCAGTGTTAACCCGGTGTGACGTACACTTGTACCGAGAGTTCAGTGTTAACCCGGTGTGACGTACACTTGTACCGAGAGTTCAGTGTTAACCCGGTGTGACGTACACTTGTACCGAGAGCTTGCTGCTTGTACACGTCTACTTACTCCCACATATCTTACATCATTACGATTGTACACGTCTACTTACTCCCACATATCTTACATCATTACGATCTGTGTATATCCCCGTACAGCTCATGCTTCATCTTACTCCCACATAAGTTACATCATTACGATCTGTGTATATCCCTGTACAGCTCATGCTTCATCTTACTCCCACATATCTTACATCATTACGATTGTACACGTCTACTTACTCCCACATATCTTACATCATTACGATTGTACACGTCTACTTACTCCCACATATCTTACATCATTACGATCTGTGTATATCCCCGTACAGCTCATGCTTGTACACGTCTACTTACTGCCACATATCTTACATCATTACGATCTGTGTATATCCCCGTACAGCTCATGCTTGTACACGTCTACTTACTGCCACATATCTTACATCATTACGATCTGTGTATATCCCCGTACAGCTCATGCTTGTACACGTCTACTTACTCCCACATATCTTACATCATTACGATTGTACACGTCTACTTACTGCCACATATCTTACATCATTACGATTGTACACGTCTACTTACTCCCACATATCTTACATCATTACGATTGTACACGTCTACTTACTGCCACATATCTTACATCATTACGATTGTACACGTCTACTTACTGCCACATATCTTACATCATTACGATTGTACACGTCTACTTACTGCCACATATCTTACATCATTACGATTGTACACGTCTACTTACTGCCACATATCTTACATCATCACGATTGTACACGTCTACTTACTGCCACATATCTTACATCATTACGATTGTACACGTCTACTTACTGCCACATATCTTACATCATTACGATTGTACACGTCTACTTACTGCCACATATCTTACATCATTACGATTGTACACGTCTACTTACTGCCACATATCTTACATCATTACGATTGTACACGTCTACTTACTGCCACATATCTTACATCATTGCGATTGTACACGTCTACTTACTGCCACATATCTTACATCATTGCGATTGTACACGTCTACTTACTGCCACATATCTTACATCATTACGATTGTACACGTCTACTTACTGCCACATATCTTACATCATTACGATTGTACACGTCTACTTACTGCCACATATCTTACATCATTACGATTGTACACGTCTACTTACTGCCACATATCTTACATCATTACGATTGTACACGTCTACTTACTCCCACATATCTTACATCATTACGATTGTACACGTCTACTTACTGCCACATATCTTACATCATTACGATTGTACACGTCTACTTACTGCCACATATCTTACATCATTACGATCTGTGTATATCCCCGTACAGCTCATGCTTGTACACGTCTACTTACTGCCACATATCTTACATCATTACGATTGTACACGTCTACTTACTCCCACATATCTTACATCATTACGATTGTACACGTCTACTTACTCCCACATATCTTACATCATTACGATTGTACACGTCTACTTACTCCCACATATCTTACATCATTACGATTGTACACGTCTACTTACTCCCACATATCTTACATCATTACGATTGTACACGTCTACTTACTGCCACATATCTTACATCATTACGATTGTACACGTCTACTTACTCCCACATATCTTACATCATTACGATTGTACACGTCTACTTACTGCCACATATCTTACATCATTACGATTGTACACGTCTACTTACTGCCACATATCTTACATCATTACGATCTGTGTATATCCCCGTACAGCTCATGCTTGTACACGTCTACTTACTGCCACATATCTTACATCATTACGATCTGTGTATATCCCCGTACAGCTCATGCTTGTACACGTCTACTTACTCCCACATATCTTACATCATTACGATCTGTGTATATCCCCGTACAGCTCATGCTTGTACACGTCTACTTACTGCCACATATCTTACATCATTACGATCTGTGTATATCCCCGTACAGCTCATGCTTGTACACGTCTACTTACTGCCACATATCTTACATCATTACGATCTGTGTATATCCCCGTACAGCTCATGCTTCATCTTACTCCCACATATCTTACATCATTACGATCTGTGTATATCCCCGTACAGCTCATGCTTGTACACGTCTACTTACTGCCACATATCTTACATCATTACGATCTGTGTATATCCCCGTACAGCTCATGCTTGTACACGTCTACTTACTCCCACATATCTTACATCATTACGATCTGTGTATATCCCCGTACAGCTCATGCTTGTACACGTCTACTTACTCCCACATATCTTACATCATTACGATCTGTGTATATCCCCGTACAGCTCATGCTTCATCTTACTCCCACATATCTTACATCATTACGATCTGTGTATATCCCTGTACAGCTCATGCTTCATCTTACTCCCACATATCTTACATCATTACGATCTGTGTATATCCCCGTACAGCTCATGCTTCATCTTACTCCCACATATCTTACATCATTACGATCTGTGTATATCCCCGTACAGCTCATGCTTCATCTTACTCCCACATATCTGACATCATTACGATCTGTGTATATCCCCGTACAGCTCATGCTTCATCTTACTCCCACATATCTTACATCATTACGATCTGTGTATATCCCCGTACAGCTCATGCTTCATCTTACTCCCACATATCTGACATCATTACGATCTGTGTATATCCCCGTACAGCTCATGCTTCATCTTACTCCCACATATCTGACATCATTACGATCTGTGTATATCCCCGTACAGCTCATGCTTCATCTTACTCCCACATATCTGACATCATTACGATCTGTGCATATCCCCGTACAGCTCATGCTTCATCTTACTCCCACATATCTGACATCATTACGATCTGTGTATATCCCCGTACAGCTCATGCTTCATCTGACAACTGTTCGCGTATTTCGGCAAAATAAGTAACACAACTAGCAAAACAAAACAACACACAAACAAAGAAACAACAACAACAACAAACAACTGAAACTGAATCTGAAACTGGAAGACAGGGGGAAGGGTGACCGTTGTTCTGCCCTCTTTCTCAGTAAAGTGCTGCAGTAAATACACTGAGGGTTATTGAGATTGTAGGACGAGCAGACATACCTGAGTTGTCTGTCCGGTGTTGAGAAGTGTCAGGTTCCTCTGTGTGTTCAGCGACAGTTAAAAGAAAGATCTGTCTCCACCCCCTCTCCCCTCCCCTACCCGTTCGAATCCCGGCTGGGGCTAAATATGTGCTGGCATTTTTGTTCGTTACCTCGTCTTCAATATAACCCTTATGTGGTAGAAAAGGACGTTAAACTCCCAAACACCCACCCCCACCCACCTGAACAATAATGATTATTATTCTCATTTTTCGTCATTATTGTTATTGTTTTCATCGTTAATGTCAATATTTTCTAATCACTAATTACTGTATCAAAGTTGTTATTGTTATCGTGTTAGATTTTGATAGAAGCGGTTCACGGGAGCGGGTGGCGAGGTGATATAGCCATTGATGACGTCACAGTCGAACCCGGGGCCTGTCCAATCATCGGTGAGGATTTGGTGGAAAATATATATATATATATATATATATATATATATATATATATATATATATATATATATATATATATTTTTTTTTTTTTTTTTTTCATTTTCATACCGGTTTGAAGTGTTACTTTCTGTCATTTCATGTTTTGAAAATAAGATACCATACCATACCATACCATACCATACCATACCATATTACACATCTTATTCGCCTGATTCGTCGTTTGTCTAATCCTAATTGTAGATGTGTCTTAGACCGACTTTTAAACGACAAAATTAATGAAGGTTGAGATGTATACTGTGCTGTTACTGGTGATATCAGTGATACCTTTAATGCGGTTTAGTGATTATGTGAAGAGTTCAAGAGTAGGTGTAATATGTTTTATTGAATACTCTGTGTGTGTGGACATCGCCTGTAAAGACTAAACAAACATCACCAAGGACCTAAGACATAATGATATTATGATTTTATATGATCAATACAATAGCATTACAAGTATATGTAGCTGTGTGTCCTAATATTCTTTTCTGCAGGTGTAGACTGTGATTTCGACCTTGTGGACATCTGTGACTGGGAACAGTTAATAGACGACGACATGGATTGGGAGAGAAGACAAGGACGGACGCCATCATCAGACACTGGGCCAGACAATGATCACACTACAGGAGCAGGTGATAACGATAATGACGACGTGGACAACGATAATAACGGTGATAATGTGTAGGATGAAGCTGGCAATGACTGATAATGTACTGGGTAGTTGGTTTAACGTCCTCCTCAACTACAAACGGGTGATACAAAGAAGGGACAAAGAAAAAAAAAAAAGCCAGCACAAAGTTTTGGCTCCCAACCGCGTACGGGGATTTGAACGTACGACTCGAGCATTCAAAGTCAATCGCTTTACCAAATGGACTATCCCGGCTCCCCGTAAGCATATAATTAATGACTATGCCATACAGTATCATATTTATGAACTGAGTATGGAAATGGAAAGAAAAACTAAGTGACAAATTATCCAAAACTACGTGACAAATTAACCAAAAATACGTGACAAATTATCCAAAACTACGTGACAAATTATCCAAAACTACGTGACAAATTAACCAAAAATACGTGACAAATAATGTAAATCTGTAGCACGCCACAATGACATAAAGTGCCAAACTGCAAGTGCCAAAAAAATTTCACCGGACCCCACCATAGCAACTCAACTGTTTGATATTTGTAATCTACATCGAGACCATTCCAAAATAATATTAACCAGTCAAAAAGTAAGTTTAAAAAAAAAAAAAAAACAGTAAATCAGTCGCCAAAACTTAAATATAAATGTCAATACGCATGTTGTTATTCTGCTCAAACCTCACGAAACCACGACCAAAGGAATAACGTGATCTCGGTGTTGCAGGATATTACATGTACATCGAGACAACTCCGTTGGCGGGAGGGGAAACCGCTGTGCTAGCGAGTCCTTCCTTCACCTCCACCAAGTCCTCCATCTGTGTCAAGTTCGCCTATAACATGTACGGAGCCGATATCGGGACTCTGAACGTCTATACAGCTCCGCCAGGGGACTTAACCAGGAGGACGTTACTCTGGAGTAAATCCGGGGATCAGGGGAAAGGCTGGTTTCATGGGGAAGCGGATGCTGTCGTCACTTCCGCTGCCAGGGTGAGTCACGTGATCCTTTTACCACTGCTCTCATTGGTGGGCAGCATCCTTTCAGAGAGCGAAAGTTTCAGTGCACTAGATGCCAGCTTAAAGGTTGGAAGTGTGAGGTTGGGGGACGGGAGGGGGAGTGGAGGGGGAGGGTTGGAATGGGGAGGGAGGGGGTGTAGAAGAGGGGTGGGGTGGGGGGGGGGCACTTATGGAGTTCTTTGTAAATGAAGTGGTGCTAGTTTGAACATTGTGGTCGTTTTCATAGCCTTGCAGAATATTACAGACAGTCATCAAACACTTCGGACCACCTGCCTACTTTCATGATTGTACATTCATACTGTAAATATAGCAAGCCCCCCCCCCCCCCCCCCCCCCCCCCCCCCGCCGCCTCCCCCCCCCCCCCAAAAAAAAATGGATTGCCTTAAAAAAATTTATGTTCGTTTGTTTGTGTTTTCAGCTTTTGTTCGAGGCAGTACACAGAACCAAATGGAAAGGTGACATAGCCATTGATGACGTCACACTTAAACCGGAAACCTGTCAAGTCACTGCGAGTAAGTTTGTTTGTTTGTTTGTGCTTTGTTGTTGCTGTTTTTTGTTGTTGTTGTTTGTTTTTGTTGCTGTTGTTGTTGTTTGTTTTTGTTTTATGTCTTGTATTTTGGATTTATGTTGGTGGAGGGGGGTGTGCGTGGTTGTTGTTGCTGTAGTTTATTTGGGGGGAGGGGGAGGTGGATTTTAGCTGCAAGCTATAGAGCTCTTCACTTTAATGGCTAAAGTCAGACAGGTTTTCAATACGTCACCTGCTGTAAGTGATTTGCTGTTATTGTTATAATTTATATAATTTATATATAACCTTGGTAGAATAAAAGCGCATGCTGTCGTAGTCATGGTCTCCTCTCTCCTGAAATCGAGAGTCATGGATCCTAGCGTAGAAAAAAATTTAACACATTAATATCTCTGTGGTGGCTGGACCAATATTTAAATACTGATAGGATACAAGTGACGCTGAATAACGCTCCATGAAAATATACACTTTGGCCTTACAAGCTACCGTGCATGATTGTCTGAGTGGAAAATGCCCAACTCTAACACTGCGAGCTGAGGTTCGTCTGCTTGCCAGCCATTTGCATGGTGTCGGCGCATGCGTGCCTGAATAGAAAACCGCGGGAAAAGTCGGAGATTTCTAAAGGTGGGCAGATCAGACAAAAGCTGACAGAATAACAGGAATTGATGTAAAATCTCTTTGTCAGTCTCAAAAATAGTTGGCTGAAAAATCTCACAGGTCCTGTACTGCTTTCTACAAGCTTTTCTTAATCAGAAAACTCACTCAGCGAAAAGATTTTTCAACTAAAACGTAAGTCAGTTCAAGATCCCTCGAATCTGACAGGCCGGCATGCTGATCCCTCCCAACCGCATAGCAGAAAGATCTACACAAATACACGAGATTTTTCTTTGATGACTGAACAAAATTTCTGATTACCACTGATTTGATGTGATCACTGATCATCATGGTGTGAGTGTTTATGTTATGTCTCTCTAGATCTAGATTGTGAGCCGACAAGCAAATTCACGTGGAAGGATGGTAGTGAGGAGAAAGAATAAAAGGAAAAAAAGGGGGCGGGGCGTAAAATACGGCAAGCACTATTACACAGCTGCTGTACTTTTTAAACTTTACAAACTCACTGTCACATAATCCAGTGTGTTAAATTGTACGTGCAGTTTTGCTTTCCAGGGACAAGGTCGGTGTAAACTAGCATGCACAATCAAACGCAAAACAGTAATGGAAAACGTTGAATCTGAACACTGAGATGATTTAAGTCCATCCCATACAAATCAAGACTCATCTTTTTTGTCCCTGTACTGTACCAACATTGGCTGTCAAGAGCATTACATGTTTGGCAGCGTGAGCGGGGAAAACAGCAACAATGAACATGGTTCAAACTGAAAATGTTGCCACTTCGCATTGTCAGACTCTTGACGTCAATGGCACCACGCGCATCACGTTTGTATGTGGGCACTTGTTTTCAAATGTTTTTTCCTTTGGAGCGAAATGATCCAGTTTGCTGAAGATGATCAATAAAATTGTATTGATGATCTTTGGTTTTCCCTCTGTTGTATGTTTCTAAAAAGCATTCATGTCTGTGCTTGGGGCTGCTGATAAGACAGTCGAAACATGCTTGGTGAGTGGATGAGGATCTTTGTAAATTAGGCTTTTGGTTGTCCTTTGAGTTGGTCAGACCAGACACAGCGAATGGTCAGACATCAGATTCCTGACGGGCGAAGGTTGTCCGATTTCATTTAAGACTTTTTTTAATGTTTGGCAGATAGTACACATTCAGTGTATATTTTAATTCATATACAACTAGGTCTGTTGTACTGCAAACAAAAACGCATAAATGGGCACACCAACCGTATCTATTTATATTTTAGTATTATTTGTACTGTTTAATTTTCACACACACACACACACACACACACACACACACACACACACACACACACACACACACACACACTGCTATAATGAGAAACATCGAAAGACTTAATGTTCAGGTAGTGTATGTTGAAATTTATCAGCCTTGTGATTAGGACATCACTTGGAAGGTCACACATTATCAAACGTTTCCTTTTGTACATTTATTTCTAGACACATGTTGATCAGTTACAACACAAACATTTTGGCCAATGGGGACAAAGTTTACTATTCAGGCTGGAAACATGGCAGCACATGGAAACTGATCAGATTTAGGACTGACCATACAGTAATGTGTCATGGTAAAAACAAAAACAAAACTAAATGCCATTTCTTTCAAATGTTACAACAGTGAAACAAGTGCTTGGACAACTAGCAAATTACAGATAACAGAAAATGTATACCTGAAATATATTCTTTAGATTCTCACTGTTCCTTCAGCCCTAGCCAAGTCAGATTCACACTTCAAACAGAGTTTAGTACTAAATTTATTTCAAAAAGGTGGGGGTGGGGGTATGGCAGTTTGAATTGAGCGTCAAGTGTTTGATTAGATGAGGGAATTTTGGGACTGAATTTCACTAGTGTCAATACTGGAAAAGGTCTTGTCCTATTACAACCGGCTTTGACATCACCATTATGGTAACAAAAGATAATTTTAATGAGGGAATTTTAGTGTCCAAGATGCCCGGTCTGTTGATCCTGAGGTACATGTAGCAGGTAACAATCCCATGGTAGGTAGGGATATCACTGGCGATTGCTTTCTGAGGGGATTTCATATCGGTTAAACACAGACTTAGGCCAGTTTAAGAATATGTAATCTTTGCTCTCAGTTTGTAGTACATGTACATGGATTCGACACAATAGAGGTTGTCTGGTATGCTTGTTGCTAACTTTAACATTAAAACAAAAAAGCAAAAGTGGACCTAACTAAACTTACCACTTGGTGTTGACTTGAATAATCGCCATGTTGAACATGATATCAGATGATGACACATTTGTAAACATATTTGCAGGAGCTGGTTGTTTTGAGCAGGACCTGGGCCTGAAATAAATGCATACATGCAGATCAAAGTGATGTTGTAACACACACTCACGCACATGCACACACACACACACACACACACACACACACACACACACACACACACACACACACACACACACACACACACACACTTACCCCACAGTATACAACTGACTTGTACTGCACGCTTACTGAAATAGCTGCTGGTGAGTCTGACATGAGATCTATCTCTACACTGCCTGAGATCATACTTGCAATACCTATGTACAGACCAATGCCACAGCAAAATGCACAGTGTGCCCTGCTTTTCAGTCCCCCCCCCCCCCCTTCCTGCTGCACCAATGCACACCTATCTGTCTAGCATACTGGTTTGTTCAGTGCTCTGCAATAACATGACAAAGTCCAGGGAAAGGAATATCCCAAGTGTCTATCATGTCACAGTCAGCAGGGGGAAAACACAGTAGGACCATGCTCACCTTCGTAGAATGGATACTGTCTGTGTATGTGATTATTAAAACTGCTGTGAGAGTCAGAATCTAATGTAGCACTCCCTCCAGTTTTACTCCGTTGCCTCCCAGTACTGCCTCTACTCATCCCTCTCCAATTTTCCTGGACTCCCTTCACAGTACACATCTTCCACACCCACCGGAACTCGACTGATTAGTGTAGATTGATCACCTCCTCCTTCCCATCATCAGAGTCATTTTCTTCCAATTCTTCTACATGCCCGAAGGAATCAGGAAAACCGCCGTCCAAATCTACGAATCTTGCTACACTCTAATCTTCACTTTCTGCACCATTCCCCGGAATATTGAACAAAATTCCACGATTATCCCCATTACGTAATGGTCGCGCGGCCATCTTGTTGATACGAAAATCTAAAGTAGATTTTCACACGAACATTTATAGAAACGTAAAAACACTCGTAGATAAATATTGCTGTTTGATGTAAGGAGCGAGACCGCGTCCTTCGACTTTGCGAAACTATTCAGAATATCCCAGGTAACCCACTGAATATTTCGCTAACGTCATATTTTGAGAAAATTGATTCTCGCCTGCCAAAGTCGCTGACGTGTTCTACACGGTAGCTGAGGAAGCAGTAGACAAGAAATGCAGTAATTCTGAGTTATACAAACGCCACCAGCGACATTTTGAAGTACAATCCGATAGCAGTATGTTACTGGTATGAGTGATCGAGTGCGAACATTTCAAGATAATAGATAGATCTGGTTCCTGCCTAGTCTGTACAATTTAGTAACTGCAGACATGTATCCGTAAAGGCTTTCTTTGAAACTTGAAGCAGGCTTTTCAGTTCTAGCATTTAAAGGTCTAAAACCGCTCTAGTCAGTGTCCTAAAATAGTCGGCTGCTAAGACAAAGGTATCAGTGACGCGACGTTACTTTGCTTGTCGGCTCACACGCTTCCTTGTCGGACTCAGACGACAATCTCTGTCTAAACTGACAGACATCATGTTGTTTTGAAATAAAGGGGGAAAATGGACGTACAAATACAGTACACTCAAACACACTGCTTACCTTCAACCACGACGAAGAAATCACAACGCGGATTGAGACTGATTGAGGAAGTATCCGTGTTAGTATCCTTTCGTGAAAAATGTCGCAGGAAAGTGCGCGCGGGTTGGTGTGAGGGCAATTGGGAGATAATTAAAACATGGAAGATAACTCTGAAATAACAATGAGTTCATTCCCTTCAGTTTTCGCTGTGCGCCATAAGGGATCCCATTCTAACTTCCGCAGACGGCCGGTTGAAGCCGTGAACATTTCAATCAAGTTCAGCTATAAACATCATCGTACAGCTTAGGTACGCTGTCAGTTTTCTTATATTAGCCTGACGTTTTCCTGTGCCATAGCCACCACGAAAAAAATGTAGCCACCAAAAAGTTTCTTCGCTTGGATCCCTGACCCAGGATGTGACTTCCCCGATCACTCATGGGTTACCCGGACTAATGCTGTCGGTGCAAAGAAAAAGACCAAACAAACAAACAAGCTTGACGAGATGCTGACAGTTTGTTGTAACGTTGCATGTCTAATACGATCTCATTTTGTGATTTCTTTGACTCATCAGCTCCAACGCCACTGCCACCAACACCAACCACTCAGCCACCACCACCGCCGACAACTACACCTGCTGCGACTCCACCACCACCACCACCTCCACCGCCTACACCAGTTCCGACATCCCCGCCAACACCACCACCAACACCAGCGCCAGCAACCACCAGTCCTGGTAGAAAAGCGCCCACTGCTGTCACTGGCTTGGAGTGGTTTATTGAGGATACGCGACTTCCTAACTTTTCACTCTATTAATTCATCAGGTTGTCACGTGTTGGGTCTCATTCATGTATTATCGAACGCTAAGACACCTTCTCAGTTTTTTTTTTCTTCCTCAGACGGTCCTGGTCGTTCTTGAGGCGATTTTCTTTCTTCTTTTTCTTTTCTTCTTGTACGTCTAACACAGGCAGTGGTTAAGGCAACGCGACCTTATTTATTTATTTATTTATTTATTTATTTATTTATTTATTTATCAACTTTAACACTGTGGTGGTTTTTTCTCCAACGCTGAGGACGTTCTGGCGTTTCTTGTCTGCTGGATTCGGTGCTACAAAAACACATTTCTGAATTCCCAATCATCCTAAAATCATTTTACTTCTATAGAAATTTACTTGAAATGGCACAGGAATACATACATACATTTGGGAAAAATAAAGAAAAAAATCATTATATCAGGTTAGCTGTTATTAGGCCGTGGGCCAGAGGCCTCTAAAAGGCCTAGTTTTTGAGTTTTTTTCAAATTTGTGCAAATCACAAAATTTTAAGTGTCCCTAAATGTAAATTTCACGCTGATTTCAAATCTGAAGAGATCCCAAACGTAAGTATGCGCACTACTTCAGAAAATGAGGAACAAATCTGTGATGACCCTTCATAAGAAGTATCAATACTGTGATGTTTTGTGGCTGCAAATGATGCACTATTCTATTCAAAACAATCTGTCTTGTCCCTTTTGCCTATGACAATATAAACTATACATGATTAGTAAACAAATTTGGCAGTTAAGGTTACTTGCAGGTAGGAAAAATATAAGAGAGATAATAAGAAGATAAGAACTTTATTAATCCCCTCAGGAAAATTTATCGTGTACAGCTCTTGATCACATAATACACAGTACAACTATTATGACACAAGAACAAAATCTCCATGAAGAAATCAGCCATGCACCCACACGCGCGTCCACCCATCACATATATATATGCACCCACACACTTAAGTGACTTATCCATAGTCATAGCATACACTCTTCTCATGCATACCGCCATGCCACACACCACAAAGTGAAATAACCTGCACACATAATACATACTACATAGTGAAGCTACGTATTATAATTACATTATTAAAAACAAATCTACAATTCAGGGAATACTACTATAGTTCATCATAGGCACTGATCTACTGGTGTACGCCTATGTAATTTACACCATGCATCCACGCACTCTTCACTCATACACCCATCAAATACACTCCTGGCAGAAATACTGTTATGAATTTCATGATTAAGAAGAAAACTGTAATTCAAAATAATTTAGTCCATCACAAAAACAAAATCTCCACATAAAATCAACCATGCTTTGCACACTTATCTGCTCATCCAATATCACATGCGCACACACACTCAGCCATAGTCGTACACTCCACACCTCCACGCCATACATCACCTGGTGAAATACATTCGGATTTCCAATGCACTAGTCATCTTGCCTCATAATTTCAAACATAATATAAAAAGAACTAAAACTGTTAGAATACTTTGAGAACACAACCACAACAGGGGTTATTTCACTTTAGCAGCACACTGTACAGCAGCAACAGGTAGTGGACGGCACGCTCTGAAAACAGACTAAGACCTACAGTTATCTGATCAAAGCTAAGTTCTAATCATCAATTAAACGCTTTAGTAGCTTCAGGCAAGAAAGATCTCCTATGCCTTTAAGTTTGGCTTGCAGGAGTAATTATTCTCCCACTGAATGTACTTCTCTGGCCCTCGATGAGGCTGAACAGGGGGTGTCACTGTCAGACACTGGACATGACAGAGATGTTTTTTTCTCAAGTCTCTTATAATAAAATTTTATAAATTATCACTTCAAGCCTCTTCTGGGGTTTCCCCACCACTGACTCAGCTTTCTTTACAACTTTGTCCACTCTACCCCTGTCCTGTTTTGAGATCTGACTACCCCAACAGACACAGCCCAAGAAGAGGACACTGCCTACAAAAAGTACAATGGACATGTATGTACATGTGTGTAAAACATGTTCAGAGTTTTCTCACTAGCATCAAAAGAGTGTAATTTCCTCAAGGAGTACAGTCTGGATTGAGATTTCTTTATCACATGATCAGTGTTAGCATTCCAGTTCAGTCTGCTGTCAATAATCACCCCCAAGTATATAATATATAGGTCAACCCTCTGAAATACCTCCCCCTTAATATCTACAGGATCAACATACTTGGCTTTTTTCCCTGAAATCAATGACCATTTCTCTGGTCTTACCAATACTGAGATGTAAAAATTGACACCACTCAACAAAGTTTATTGTAAAGATGGGCAACAAACATCATAATATATTATATTGGGAATGAGGAGATTGAGACGCAGCAGTATGCAATAAAGCTGAAAAAAAAAAACACACTCCTGACTGAGTACAGTGCCATTAGTATTTAAAACGATAAAGTTGAACAGCATAACGAAACAGTAATGCTCATAATTACTTACAATACAAGGCAGAAAACTGCATGGTCTGTTTTCACGGTCTCTTGGTGTAGCACCTGAATGCCCTGTCTCATAATCTGACTGGTCTGTGAGAATTTAAACTGGTGTTGTCACACTCTCAGATATTGTGGCTTTAATTGTTAATATCTCAGACGTCACTGTCAGAATTTACACTGGCGTTGCCTTAGCCCCCAATGCTGTGGCTTTACCAGTAATTTCTGTCACCTCAGATATCACTGTCATACTCTGATGTGTCACTGTCACAATCTGAAGCACCATCACACACCTGGCTCTCAGCTTCATCTGCACTGTTAGCTACATGTAAGATGTCTTGTGCAGTGGCAAGAATCTTTCTCTTTACAGTCCCACTGACATCAGCAAATTTGTCCAGCCAAACTTCATTAATAGAAGTACCACACATCCACACCAATAAATTGAACAAGCCCACAAGAACCATCTCCATAGCATGCTCCGTTGTGAGATCCTTGCTGTCAGCAGGCCATACTGCTGGTGATGTCACTGACATGACCTGCTCCCTCAGATACATGCTCCCATGGTAAAGTTGCCTCTTGTTGGCCTCATCTGAAAAATATTGTACCAGCAACAGGCATATAGTGACCTTAGGCAGGATGCTTGGCACAGCTGAAATACTCCCCGATCCCCTCCCCAAACAACTCAATTAGTACTGATCTAGGAAGTAGTGGAACTCTCATTTTTTATTTTTTTTTTTAAATATACGCTATTCATCGTGCTACGTTGAAGTTGACCGTGACTACAAAGAAGTCTAGACCTGTCTATATTATGAGGTCCGGCAACGTAATTATCAAGATCACTGAAAAATGCTCATATTATCATTGTGATTACATACTATTTTCACGAACTTCTCATTCAATTTAGTAAATCAAACCTAATCCGAAGCACCACGAACAAAAGTTGCAGAAACTTACCTTGAACTATGATATGCCTGTAATCGATTGTAGCATTTCTTGTGAAACCCTGCCTCGTCAACGTTGAGGTCACTAAAGGCTTCCAAAGAATGACGAGCGACGTCTCCTTGAGTGCAGACGAACAAAGACCACCTTTCGCGACATTCCGAGACTCTTTGCATCGTTTTCTCGCTGAAAGAAAACTGTTTCACTGCTGTTGGTCGCCCGTACAAGCGTAGGCAGCCATGTTTGTTTCCAAGCGTAGTCTCTTTCTGATTGGTCGAAAAATTAGTTTATTCATCAAGTGAATGAATCGGCGCCTCTTCAGTAAAATCCGATTACCTCCCTTACAAGCTCTTTCTAATTATCTTTCATCCGCGATTAAAAACCAGTGCGCAACATTTCAGCTGAGATCTCCCAGTTTCTATCTAGTTATGGTGTATTATTGATGATAAAAACCAGAAAATGTCATTTGCATTGCAAAAATATTTTATGACACGAAAACCGAGGGCGGCCCACGGCCTATATGTCTAACGACTTATAAAGGCGTTTGGATTGCAGTCTGTTCTTGTGTGTTAAATTTGTTGTGTGTGTAATACTATGTATGTGTGTTTGATATTTGTTCTTGACAAGGTGCAGTTTCCTGTAGCTTGCTCTATAACGCACCGACAAAACTTTGCATAATCACGATGGCAACATGGTGCATATGGTTCCATTATATCCCAGCGACAAGACTGGCAGCATTTGTTCCAACTTGTTACTGTCCCATACGGCATGAACTGGCATCGGGCTACAAAGCAGAGAACTACTCAAGTGTTTTTTTTTTTTTTTTTGTTAGCTCCAAACAAAGTGAAATACCTGCCAACGGGACGGTAAGATGAAACATCTGAAAAGTGCCTTTTCCTCTGCCGAAATAAAAGAGACTCTCTGGTTTTAATGATGTGTCATACAATGCCATCATTTTAGCAGTATGGTCGCTAAGAAGAAATTCTATGACATCCGAACTACGTCATCACCATTTATCCTAAAGTAAGCTGACAAAATCAACGTTTTTTTAACAGAGACGAAACAATGTTTTTTTGTGTTTGTTTGTTTGGTTGGTTGGTTGTTTTACCGGACGCTTCAGTTTCAAAGTCGAAGAGGAGAGATTGACATGTTTAGCATTTCTGGCACCATGCAAGCACAATAAGTTTGCAATTCCTCATGTACCTCCGTGGTCATTGTAAAAGATGAAATCAGTGTTAATCGACAAACAAACGAACATGAACATGTACACCATGTCGCCACATTGTTGCCAATCTGCACAGATTATCGCGTGTTCGTTACGGGGTGGGATGCAGAAACTGCGTCAAGATTAAAATACAACAAATATTGCTAGTTTAACATTAATCCCCAGTTTTCTCTGTATTTTCCATCATAATTAACAAGATGCTGGATTTAAGTTTGTTCGTGACTGTTTGAGTCTCAGGTATTGCTTTATAATTTTCTGTCTTTTTTTTTATTCTTCCTTTTTGTGTGTTCATCGTGATTGTTTGCATTTTGATATATACCGTTGATTCATTACTGACGCATTCGGCACGACTTTTGTTTGATTAGGAGTACATAGCGGCTGGCGGCCATATTGAATAAAATGTAGAAAAATCAATTATTTTAACTTCTTCTAACACTAAACGTAAACAAGAGGAGTTGCTTCTCCTTCTAAATACAGTCTACGCGTATTCAGACATGTTCGGAAGAAACTGCGTTATTTTTTATATGCTGCCATCAATCTGGACGTCACAACGGCAAACCGTTTACGTCTTCATGTAGGCGTTGCCGACTCATTTTTGTTTCATGTTGCATGCAGGAATTCACTTGAAGTTGATGGGGTTATTTTAACGTGCAGGACGGACGTGATGACAAAAAGATGTCGTCAATCATCCTGAAATATAACGTTAAAACATCAAAACTTCATTTAAAAAAAAATGTAAATCCAGAAAGGTGTTTTGACTTCAGAGTTTGTCTGCAGGTTATAAATCAGGCTACACGGAGCTGCAACTAGCGTATGTGTCACTGGTGAATGTCAGGAACACACACACACACACACACACACACACACACACACACACACACACACACACACACACACACACACAGAGGATATAAAGTCGTGAGGATGGGGTCTGGGGGGGGGGGGGGGCTGGATAGGGGAGGGGATTCAGGGGGAGGGGGTGCAAAAGGGGGGGCGGAGGGAGGGGAGGGGTTGAATGTCCGCAGTGTCTGGGTGTGGAGTCAGAGTGCAGTAACTGGATGTGCAACTCAGACAGTGAAGTGAGGAAGTCAAGCGACCCAAAACGCGAACTACTCCGTTTCACGTTGCATGTATAATATTCTTCTTCTTTACATTCCTGTTATGTCAGCCGCGTGAGGGGCCGTGCAAAAATAAGATACGTGAGCTACGTGACCCCTAGTGCGTTAAGTGTCAAGACAGGGCGTGGGGGTCTTAACAAGAGCGTGAAACTGCGACAACTACAAGGAGAGGAATATGAATGTTTCAACTTGCAGCTACGGTGAAAGCGCCTCATGCGCTTTGCGTTTACGTCCACCAGGGTTTTACAGTGGGTTTTTTCCTCTTTTGGGGCTAAACACATGAATGAACGACTGAATGAGTGGTTGGGAAATATATATTAATGCTTTTTACCACCCCCAACGAAACAAACAGACAAACACAAATTTAAAAAAATTAAACAAAATTTATGACAACGAAATGAAACTGACACAAATATGTACACACACACACACACACACACACACACACACACACACACACACAGAGTGAAGAAAAGCAAAAGAAAAGCTCTTTCTCCGATGTATGAGCATGCGTTTCCAACTAATGCTTGTTTCACTCTTCTTCATAAATAAATAAATAAATAAATAGACAGATAAAAGCCATTCATCGTATCAGCCTATCAATCAATGCATTTAGACAACGTAACGGCAAATCCAAGCATCACGGTCCGTATTTTCGGAAAGGAAAAGGATCACGTGACCGCCAGCCGTTGTGCACTCTCCGTTAACTTTTAAAAGTACATGCAAAAATCATAATTTTACTTGAAATCTTCGGATCACTAGGAGCCAGCCACTTAAGGCCACTATTATGCAATCTGCAGAGATCTCGGGCCTAGCGGGGAAGCTCCACGCCTTGCGTAATAGTGTTTGAAGTGGCTCCTACTGGTGTACAGTGGTTTGTTCGTTTTGAACAGACTGATCACGTAGCGGGCAGGGGGGTGGTCGGGGTAGAGTTACGGCCATGTTAGACGTGTCAATTCTGGTAACACAAGACACGTGGAAGTGACGCAGTATACTCCAATGTCCTCCAAACAAAAGCCGTCCGGTATGATACGGAGCTAAACGTCACGGATAAACACAGCACTTTCTTCTGCCAGCTGTAGGCTGTGATTTCGGCAGTGACGATATCTGTGGATGGACTCAGGTGACAGCTATCGACGATTTTGATTGGACAAGGAACCAAGGGCCGACTCAGTCCTCCAATACGGGTCCCTCTGGTGATCATACTGACGGTACAGGTATGTGTTATTGTGAGTTATTCCTTCAGATTTCTGTGATAAAGATTTTGCAGTGATATTCTTATTATGTGGTCATACATGTGCCTGCACGTGAACTGTCTGTCTGTCTGTCTGTCTCTCTCTCTCTCTCTCTCTGTTAGTGATATTACACAGATTTTTATGCCTTATTATTATGCCACATAATCATGACAGTCAGTCACGGCCACCGAGGTACTCGTGCCACGACCAAGCAAACCAAACGCGTCATGTCTTCTGTCATTTCTCCTTCCATTATCCATGTCCCACTTCTAGTTTCAATCAGGCGAATGTTTCCGTCCCCAGGTTTCTACATGTACATCGAAGCTTCAGACGTGCCAGAGAAAGACGCTTACGCCGTGTTGCTGAGTCCTGTCATCACGTCCAGTTCACCACAGAGCTGTCTGACATTCTGGTACAACATGTACGGTAGTGACATGGGCAGCCTCACAGTGTTCACGACACCCGCTGGGGATCAAGAATTTGTCAGCTTACAGAGACTGTGGAGCAAGTCTGGAGATCAGGGACAAGGGTGGAAAGAAGCCAAACTTCGCCTGGACACATCTGATGCGATAAAGGTAAGGTCTTCCGCCTATTCATGTTATACGAAGTACCAAAGGAAATGTTTCATGTTTTACAACACTGGGCTCGATGACACACTACCAGTCTTCAAACTGGTTGTTTGCAATAGTCGGGAAACAAGGACAGCCGAGCTCGTAGGGCATTGAACTCCTATTGCTTGAGTTCGCATCCCGCCTGGGGGTCGGAGCTTGGAGAGCCGAATAGTAGAGCACTGGTCTCTCAATGCTCGGGTCGTGAGTTCGAATGCCGGCTGGGGCCAAATATTTGCGTTGGCCGTTTTTCTTTGCCTCGTCTATGATAACACCCATACGTGGTGGGAAAGGACGTTAAACCCTCAAACATCCAACCCGGCTCTAAGCCAAATTTGTGCTAGCTATGTTCTCGTTGACTTCTCTTTCATATCACCCTTATGTGGTGGAGAAAAAAAATCCTCCCTTCTGCAATAGTCACTTAAAACGTTTTCCCTCTTTCATTAACGGTCTATAAAGAGCTTTGAAAAGATTCTGCCAATGAAAATTCACAGAAATAATAACAAAAACAACCATAGTGTACATAGTGTAAACAACAACCACAGTGTAAACAACAACCACAGTGTTAACAACAACCACAGTGTTAACAACAACCGCAGTGTTAACAACAACCGCAGTGTTAACAACAACCGCAGTGTTAACAACAACCACAGTGTAAACAACAACCACAGTGTAAACAACAACCACAGTGTTAATATTCAAACCATCAGACATACAGTCCCAAACAGCCCACACATGTAGAGTCTGGTTCAACCCGCACATGTACAGTCTGGTTCAACCCACACATGTAGAGTCTGGTTCAACCCGCACATGTAGAGTCTGGTTCAACCCACACATGTAGAGTCTGGTTCAACCCGCACATGTAGAGTCTGGTTCAACCCACACATGTAGAGTCTGGTTCAACCCGCACATGTAGAGTCTGGTTCAACCCACACATGTAGAGTCTGGTTCAACCCACACATGTAGAGTCTGGTTCAACCCGCACATGTAGAGTCTGGTTCAACCCGCACATGTAGAGTCTGGTTCAACCCGCACATGTAGAGTCTGGTTCAACCCGCACATGTAGAGTCTGGTTCAGCCCTCACATGTAGAGTCTGGTTCAACCCGCACATGTAGAGTCTGGTTCAACCCGCACATGTAGAGTCTGGTTCAACCCACACATGTAGAGTCTGGTTCAACCCGCACATGTAGAGTCTGGTTCAGCCCTCACATGTAGAGTCTGGTTCAGCCCACACATGTAGAGTCTGGTTCAACCCACACATGTAGAGTCTGGTTCAACCCGCACATGTAGAGTCTGGTTCAACCCGCACATGTAGAGTCTGGTTCAACCCACACATGTAGAGTCTGGTTCAACCCGCACATGTAGAGTCTGGTTCAACCCACACATGTAGAGTCTGGTTCAACCCACACATGTAGAGTCTGGTTCAACTCGCACATGTAGAGTCTGGTTCAACCCGCACATGTAGAGTCTGGTTCAACCCGCACATGTAGAGTCTGGTTCAGCCCGCACATGTAGAGTCTGGTTCAACCCACACATGTAGAGTCTGGTTCAACCCGCACATGTAGAGTCTGGTTCAACCCACACATATAGAGTCTGGTTCAACCCGCACATGTAGAGTCTGGTTCAGCCCACACATGTAGAGTCTGGTTCAACCCACACATGTAGAGTCTGGTTCAGCCCACACATGTAGAGTCTGGTTCAACCCACACATGTAGAGTCTGGTTCAACCCACACATGTAGAGTCTGGTTCAACCCACACATGTAGAGTCTGGTTCAACCCGCACATGTAGAGTCTGGTTCAACCCACACATGTAGAGTCTGGTTCAACCCACACATGTAGAGTCTGGTTCAACCCACACATGTAGAGTCTGGTTCAACCCACACATGTAGAGTCTGGTTCAGCCCACACATGTAGAGTCTGGTTGATTTCAGGTCATCTTTGAGGGCTTTGTTCCCGACGGATCTGGCTGGAAGGGCGACATGGCCATTGATGACGTCAGTGTTGTTCCGGGAGACTGTCCATGTTTGTAGTTTCTTTTGGTTCATTTGCATTCGGTGCTATTTCTGGCTAGCGGGAATATCCGAAAACAAAACCAGCAACAAGAACAACATTAACAACAAAACCAAACCACGTATAAAAAAAAGATGAAAGTAAGCAGACCATTTATGTTAGTCAGTTCAGATAAGATAAAATGCTAAATGAGTTGAAAAAGAATACGACTTATGAACGTGTGAGTTTAAACCCTTGCAGTGGCATTACACTTTCTGGCGGCTCGATATCACTTGTTATTGGACTGCCATTAGCCAATCAGATGTCAGGATTTCCCAGAAAAAAAAGCAGTAACGTTACGTCAATGTAAAAATATCCTCTTGCTCTTCTAAGCTTGACGCCATTTTAGTTTTCTTGTTAGAACTAATGCACTTTTCTGACATTTTAAACTTGCCAGCGACACCTCCACCACCTACAACACCAACAACCACACTACCACCTACGCAAGCTCCAACAACAACAACGACGACGACGACACCAACACCCACATCACCACCGCCTACAACACCAGCACCCACACCAGCACCTACGCCAGCTCCAACAACAACAACGACGACGACGACACCAGCACCAACACCACCATCGCCTACAACACCAACACCCACACCTCCACCTACGCCAGCTCCAACAACAACAACGACGACGACGACACCAGCACCAACACCAACACCGCCTACAACACCAGCGCCTACACCAGCACCTACGCCAACTCCAACAACAACAACGACGACGACGACGACACCAGCACCAACACCAACACCGCCTACAACACTAGAGCCCACATCAGCACCTACGCCAGCTCCAACAACAACAACGACGACGACGACGACACCAGCACCAACACCACCACCGCCTACAACACCAGCACCCACACCAGCACCTACGCCAGCTGCAACAACAACAACGACGACGACGACGACACCAGCACCAACACTACCACCGCCTACAACACCAGCGCCCACACCAGCACCTACGCCAGCTCCAACAACAACGACGACGACGAAACCAGCACCAACACTACCACCGCCTACAACACCAGCGCCCACACCAGCACCTACGCCAGCTCCAACAACAACGACGACGACGACACCAGCACCAACACCACCACCGCCTACAACACCAGCACCCACACCAGCACCTACGCCAGCTCCAACAACAACAACGACGACGACGACGTCGACGACACAAGCACCAACACCACCACCGCCTACAACACCAGCACCCACACCACCTCTTACGCCAGTTCCAACAACAACGACGACGACGACACCAGCACCAACACCACCACTGCCTACAACACCTACGCCAACAACGACAGGTACAACACAATCTGATTCGTGTAAGGCATGATGCAACAAATGAACATAATTAATCATCAATACGCGAGAAAATACTATAACAGGAAAATACAAATTTACAATGAGACACCCCAGTAAACACCTCTGTCTGTTTGCTTGATTTCACATATCTAGATTCCGTTCATCTGTTTCAATTTACACTGCTAGAGAATTCTATCCGGAAGTCTTCACTGGTCTCTTAAGTCGACATTTAGCTAAAAGGCAATCCACACATGTTACGTTCTTTCAGCAACTGCTAACTGTGACTTTGAGCCTGCCGATATCTGTGGGTGGAAACAGTCCGATATTGAGGAATTTGATTGGACAAGACGGAAGGGAGACACCCCATCACGTGACACAGGCCCGTCCGGTGATCACACAGACGGAACAGGTAGTAATTAGATCTAACTTTCCAAAACTGCGCCAGATAATAACAATATGCCTGCAGACCTGAAAAGGATTAACTTACAGACTGAATTTAGTATTTAGAATATCCTATCCGGAGACCCCCCCCCCCCTCCCCCGACGGTCGGCCCGAAGTTCAGCTGAAAAAGTCTGTAGCCCAAATGGGATTCGAACCCTTAACCTCTTGAATTAGTGGCACTAAACGTTACTTCTGCACCACCGACCGAGCTTATTGTTCAGTTCAAAATCTACATTTTCATATCTGTGTTTATTTTCCCTGTAGGTCATCACATGTGTATATATATCTGTGTTTATTTTCCCTGTAGGTCATCACATGTGTATATATATCTCTGTTTATTTTCCCTGTAGGTTATTACATGTATATAGAAGCGTCAGATCTACCGGAAAAAGACGCTTACGCCGCGTTGGTAAGTCCTGCCATAACTTCCGGTACAGCACGAAGTTGTCTAACCTTCTGGTACAACATGTACGGAAGCCACATGGGCACCCTCACCCTTTATACAACACCCGAGGGCGGGCCAGCCTTCAACACCATACAGAGATGGAGAAAGTCAGGCCAGCAGGGACCGGGGTGGAAGAAAGCCAGAGTTGGACTGGACACGTCAGCTGCAGTTAAGGTAATTATGTGTATCCCGGCAATGTACGTCTCTTTTCGCTTTATAATGTTACTTAGTTGTTATGTATGTTACTTAGTTGTTATGTATGTTACTTAGTTGTTATGTATGTTACTTAGTTGTTATGTATGTTACTTAGTTGTTATGTATGTTACTTAGTTGTTATGTATGTTACTTAGTTGTTATGTATGTTACTTAGTTGTTATGTATGTTACTTAGTTGTTATGTATGTTACTTAGTTGTTATGTATGTTACTTAGTTGTTATGTATGTTACTTAGTTGTTATGTATGTTACTTAGTTGATTCTTTTTTTGTTCACGTTGTAAACTGCTTAGAGTTCTTGGGGGTCAGGCGCTAGGAATATACATTATTATTATTATTATTGTCTGATCACTTACATAAAACTTTATAAGGCCGGTAGTAACAGAAATTCGCCTCCTTTTTAAAAAAATTAAATCGTCTTCTTTTGGATTAACTGATGATTTGTTGTTGTTTTTTGTTTGTTTTGTTTTCAATATAATCTGTTTGTAAAACTGTTTCTGGTTGTTTTCATTGATGTTGAAACCTTTAAGAAACTACCGGTCATAGCATGCAATTTCTTCTTGGAAATTAAGAGTCTGCGAACTGTGTACACAAGTGCAGTATAGAAAGGAACCTGCACTAGCAATGGGGGACCAGCCTACGTTTCCTTGTCAAGATAGATAATTTTATCATACATTCATACGTCACTGACTGTAATTTACTCGCGTTGTCCGACATCCTGCACTGCAGCTTGTGTTCGAGGCTTTTTTCCCGAGTGGCACTGGATGGGAGGGTGATATGGCCATTGATGACGTCAGTGTTACCCCTGGCGACTGTCCTTGTAAGTATCTTCAAAGTTGTATTCAACATTGGTGAAAATAAACAAAACAAACAGTAATGATAAGAGTTATTTCACTTACACTGGCTTGACACGCTCAGAAAATCCGTAGAATTTTTAAATTTATCTATTTTTTATTCGTGTTTTTTTTGTCTGTTGTGTTTTTGTTGTTGTTGCTTATTGGGTTTTTTTTTTATTTGAAAGTTTACGACTAAGTTTCAGAAACGCACAAAAACCAAGAAAGCTATTTACATCTATGTTGCAATGTAACACTGAGGACATCTTCCGATGTTTGAGTTTCTTCGGGTTTGTTGTTGTTGTTGTTGTTGTTGCTGTTGCCGTTGTTGTTATTGTTGTTTTGTACCTTTTCCCCCTTTTCCAACAATAATCAACTAGCTGACCAGTTTACATTCGATACCTCAACTACCTGTAATTAATGTTTCTTCCGCTAGCCGCCAGCTGTAGTTGGGAACGTGTGGAGATCTGTGGCTGGGTTCAGTCACATACAGACGACATGGACTGGACGAGACGTCGTGGCGACACTCCCTCCCTAAACACCGGTCCATCCGGGGACCATACAGATGGAAACGGTAACAAAAGACGTTCTTATTCATGGTGTTTCTTCCTGTCATCTGGAACCTTGCCTTGCCCTGTTATTAAACCAAGTTCCTACCATTCCACTTTTGGAAGTACTTTTGATAACTATACATAAAGAAACTTTAAAAAATGATAATAACAAGCTATACCAATAATAATGATAATAATAATAATAAGAGTGATGATGATGATGATGATGATGATGATGATGATGATGATGATGATGATGATCTGAAGAATAAGAAGGAGGGAGAGTAGGTTAAGAAAAAGAAGCAGAAGAAACTTGTGCGTGTTACAGTAATCCCCGGAGTATAAGCCTATAACGAGCTCAAAATCTAAAGGAGAAACCCAAAACAAAACAATTCACAAGTTTCACTGAAACACAACCCATACCCACGTATTGCTTGCTTATTTTCAGGATATTACATGTACTTGGAAGCTTCAGACCTGCCGGAGAAAGACGCTTACGCAACCATTGTGAGTCCAGTCATTGAGCTTGAGGCCTCGGGCCAAAGCAGCTGTCTGACGTTCTGGTTCAGTATGTATGGCTCTGACATGGGTACTCTCACGTTGTTCACAACCCGTGCCGAGGATTCACACTTGAGTACGCTGCACAAGCAATGGAGCGTGTCGGGAAACCAGGGAGAAGGGTGGAAAGAAGTCACACTTCGTTTGGACACCTCGGCGCCAGTAAAGGTAACAATAAATAATGTTCCTGAAATCACCCCAAAGTTGTTTTGGTACTGCATAAAATAATAACAGCAACTCTCAAACGGCTGGCTGGCACAAAAGCAGTTGACTTTTGGACAGGAAATTCAGAGTCAAACAAACGTTACCCATTGAAATTCAAATGAACAAATCCATATACATGTATATAGTAGATATCCGTACGCTGACTACATAATGTTTTGCTTCCAGTTGGTTTTTGAGGCGTTTGTACCCAGCGGGTCGGGATGGGAAGGAGACATGGCCATTGATGACGTCAGTGTTGCCCCTGGAAACTGCCAATGTGAGTCTATCAAACAGTCACGTGATTAGTAGATGACGATCGTGACATCACAAGCGTGCCTCTGTTATTAAATATGTCTGTTGATGGAACGATCTCTTTGCCACGTTTTTAACGGGCATGGTTGTGATTAAATTATGCGTTTAATTCAGTGTATGGCGGGCTGTAAGTTTCAGTCCCGTGTCTTTCTGTTTTGTGTCTTTACGTCCTTCCGTCTGTAGGAACTGACTGTGACTTTAGGCTTGGGGAACTTGTGATGTTTCTTTTGAAACTAGCGAGGTTAGAAACACTGCAATCCCTGCATTGGCTTTCAGTCTCTTTACTGATCAATGTTCCATGACCAGCACCATCAACAAGTGCGACACCAGCAACAACGCCTTCAACACTAACACCAGCGACTACACCGCCATCAACACCATCAACTACAACACCATCAGTACCAGCGACTACACCACCACCAACACCAGCCTCAACCACACCATCAACACCAGCGCCTACACCGCCACCAACACCACCAGCTACAACACCACCAACACCAGCGCCGACACCACCACCGACACCAGCGCCAACAACAGCGGCGCCGACACCAGATCCCTTGCCATCGTCAACAGCCGCCCAGTCACCTGCTGCATCAGTACCACCTGTACCATCAGACGCTTCATCAGGAGGTATGTAGGGGGACGATGAATACGCTGACTACCTGGTGCCAAGGTTCACAGAGACAGACATGCCATCTCTCCAGGTCACAATGACGTCACAATGGCGCCACGCGCCAGAAAACTTCCGTGTAATGTTCACAAATTTACGAAAGTAATGAATATTGCGTCGATGGTATTCTGTACAAAGAGGTTGAACATTCACCCTTTTTTTCATGCGAACCTTGGTCACGTAGTTTCGGTTGTTACAAATTTTTGGACAGCACTACCTTTCCCTGCCTCTCGCGACTGCTCGGAAGATATGCACTACATTAGAGTTGTCCTCGCTAGCGATCCTTTCCTGTTTACAAGAACGTAGTCAAAAAATCTCTCTCTCAATCTCTCTCTCTCTCTCTCTCTCTGTCTATCTCACTCTCTCTCTCTCTCAACAGACTGTGATTTCGACGAGCCCGGTATGTGCGGATGGCTGCAGATTGGTATCGATGACATAGACTGGACGAGACACAAGGGACAGACGCCGTCTGTAGATACAGGACCAACCGCCGATCACACCACGGGCAGAGGTAACAAGGCCACGAGAGAGAGAGAGAGAGAGAGAGAGAGAGGTGTTGTCATTGACTTTACCGACCCTACTTTATTTACGCCGATTTTCTTCTCTTGTTAGAACAAACAAACAAACAAACAAACAAACAAACACGAAAGAAATATAGAAATACTGTAGTAATTATTTAGTCCTTGCGATTTACGTCTCTAGGAACCATTCCATGAAAAAAAAAAGTTGATGAAAAAGTGGTGTCTTTATCGACTACAGAGTTTCAACCTTCAAGGTCAAGGTCAAGGTCAGGGTTGAAGGCCATTCCTCTCACTCCACGCAAGCTTCCGTGTTGCTTTTCATCTAGTCGACTTCTTCTGTCCACAGGGTATTACATGTACATAGAAGCGTCCGACGTGCCCCCTAACGGTGCCTACGCTGTCTTGCTGAGTCCCGAAGTCTTTCCCAGGGCCTTGAAGAGCTGTGTAAGCTTCTGGGTCAGTATGTTCGGCAGCGATATG
>JACVVK020000316.1:60000-137500 GCA_018292915.2 Batillaria attramentaria | reverse complement strand
TGCCCCGTCTTTGATATCACCCTATGTGGTGGAAAAGGACGTTAAACCCC
This sequence comes from Batillaria attramentaria, assembly GCA_018292915.2. Lineage (NCBI taxonomy): Eukaryota > Metazoa > Mollusca > Gastropoda > Batillariidae > Batillaria > Batillaria attramentaria. The sequence continues at coordinate 137,450 of JACVVK020000316.1, read as the reverse complement.
CAAACACCCACCCACCCTCTCTCTCTCTCTCTCTCTGTCTGTTTTTAATGATTTAATGCACACCCACCCACCCTCTCTCTCTCTCTCTCTCTTTTTAATGATTTTTAATGATGAGGTGGTATTAATGATAAACTGAAACCGCAGTTGAATGTATGTTCAAAGTTTACTCTTTGTTGCTTTTTCTGGCTGATTCAGAGAGCAGTAATTCAAACTTACTTATTTGGTATACTGATTTATTGTTTTTATTGTTTAGGTTTTATGGACACAATCATGTAATTTGCTGCTTGCGCAACGATTGCATTAAGCTCTTACATTGTTCGTGTGTTTGTGTTCGTCTGTGTGTGTTCGTTTGTGTGTTCGTTTGTCGATTGTCGTTTGTGTGTGTGTGTGTGTGTGTGTGTGTGTGTGTGTGTGTGTGTGTGTGTGTGTGCGTGCGTGCGTGCGTGCGTGCGTGCGTGCGTGCGTGTGTGTGTAGCGATACGACCCAACCAAGGAATATGCCGAAGTATCAATCCGTGTAAGGGAGGTGTGTGTTATGACCGAGCAGGTCGCGCCGCGTGCAGCTGTTTGGATGGGTTTTACGGCACATTCTGTCAATTCAAAATAGGTCAGTGACATATTTCCTTTTATTCACCCCATCACTTTTTTAAGATCATTATTGTCATGGAGTGTGTGCCGAGTGAATGGTTAAAGGTTGAAAATCTACAGACTGCTCAACAGTGTATGGGAAAGTCAAAAGTGTTTTGTGTTTCATTCCAGTTAGGTAATGGTCAACATTTATCAATGGTTTAGATTAGACATTTGCAAATAAACATAAAAATTAAATAAAAATGCGTTCACGAAAATAATTACGAATTAACGGAACATACCTATCTTTGCCAGCTGACTTTGACATTCGTACAATGAAGCATAGAAAATCATAAACAAATTTTCAGAATAGTTTTATGTACATAGTTGTTTGTAGTATTAATCCCAGTGTTCCTTCAATAATCAACCGGCATTTCTGTGACAGGCTAAAGGCCGTTCTTAACCGAGCAGACTTTTGGTTCGCGAACTAGGTTTGGAGAGTACGGCGAACTAGGTTCGCGCACGTTGTTTCTTAACCGACCAAATACTTGTGCGGAAACCCTGGTTCGAAAGGTTCGGCGAACTAGGTTCGAGGACTGCATAGCGTGTCGTGGGAACCCTCGCGATCCTTTTGCCGATCCTGCGCTCTGATTGGTTGCTCGGGGAGAGCTGTTGTGCGCATGTACAAACTTGAGGAAAATGGCGGACGGCATCGCGGCTATCGACTCACTTCACATTTCCCTCTCTTGCGCTCTTTTCCTCTTATCTCCTCTTCTTCGGCTTCCAAGAGTTCACTCAAAACGATAACTACCGCAAATGCCTGGTCGTCTCGTTCTACGAAGGCGGCCATTTTGGTTGTTTACGATTGTCTCAACTTCCGAGTCCGCCTTGTTCGGGCGATGACGTATGCATATCATTAACGGTCGGTTAAGAAAGAGAACTAGTCCGGCCGAACCTCTGGAACTATGTACGTGTGTGCGCTTGCCCTGTTCGTATACAATACACAGTTCGCCGAACAAGTTCGCCAGACTGGTGGTTCGCCCGGTTAAGAACGGCCTTTATGCATTTTCTCGTGACTGCAGCAAACTGAGCTCTTTATCTTGCGAGTTATTTATAGCAACGAATGTGACGTTTTTGTGGCCTGTGTTGTGCGTGGTTTGTGTTACAGTGAGCGTGGAGTGCCATCCACTGGGAATGGTTATAAACGTGTTTCCGTACGGGTTTGAGCCATCAGTGTGGGTTTTTCTGCAACCACCCAAAGCTACCAACTGTCAGGTACGTGAGTATGTCCGCAAGGAGACAGTTAAGGCCAAATAAAATATTTGCTCCGTTTACCCTACGTAATCTCCACTGCCGACTATACGCTCTTTCTTACTTTTTGTAATTCAGGTTTTTAATTGGCCAGGTGAGCCGGGGTGGCCGAATGGTAGAGCGTTGGACTTCTAATGCTCGGGTCGTGAGTTCGTATCCCGGCTGGGGCCAAATATTTGTGCTGGCTTTTTATCGTTTCCCCGTCTTTGATATCACCCGTATGTGGTGGAAAAGGACGTAAACCTCCCAAACACCCACCCACCCACCCACCCTTTTACTTGGCCACCAAGTAACGACAAGCTGTATGCAGTTAGCCCCGTTCCACTCTAAATCTAAAAGTGCAGTGTGGCAGAGAAACAAGATGCCAGAGAAAAATACCACTATGATCTATGTCTCTGTATGTATAGTGATGATGGAGATTGCGAGCATTTCTCTAATTCTAGACCCTCTACTGGCTCTAGTATCGAAACCATCAAACGTCTGCTGTGCTGGACGTGCGATCGCCGCTGTGCTTTTAAAAGTGATAAAAAGATTTCACTGTCTACTGTGCGCTGCTGTGAATTAAAAAATCGACAACAAGAAAAACAACGAAACCGAAAGATGCAACAACGATACCAAGCACACACACACACACACACAGACACACACACACACACACACACACACACACACACACACACACACACACACACACACACACACACACACTACCCGCAGCATTTTAGCTATCATGCAGATCTTTAAGTCAGAGGAGGCTACACGTTGCCATTACTGGTAAATCCTTCCCGTCTGTATGTTTCAGCTGCAGACAATACCATCATTTGTTCAGCGCTACCCGGTCTACAAGAGAAAAGGCTGGTCGGGTTTTGCCGGAGCCTTCTCCCACAGGAACGATAAATGCGCCGGCAACGCTGACGTCATAGAAACGGTAAGGGTTATCTTTCATGTTTGAGTTGTGGGACTTGGAACAATTGCAACGACGCTTGAAGTACTCTTAAACAATCAGAAGTGGCGATCCCTTGTTTCAAATCACAAATAAAATTGAAAAGTGGGGGACTGTCTTTTACTGAGCAACTGAAATGGTGGGAACTGCACGGTGTCCCGTATGAGCTTCACATTAGTAGTCGTAGTAGTAGTAGTAGTAGTAGTAGCAGTAGTAGCAGTAGTAGTAGTAGTAGTAGTAGTAGTAGTAGCAGTAGTAGTAGTAGTAGTAGTAGTAGCAGTAGTAGTAGTAGCAGTAGTAGTAGTAGTAGTAGTAGTAGCAGTAGTAGTAGTAGTAGCAGTAGCAGCAGCAGTAGCAGTAGTAGCAGTAGCAGCAGTAGTAGGAGCAGTAGTAGGAGTAGTAGTAGTAGTAGTAGTAGTAGTAGTAGCAGTAGTAGTAGTAGTAGTAGTAGTAGCAGTAGTAGTAGTAGTAGCAGTAGCAGCAGCAGTAGCAGTAGTAGCAGCAGCAGCAGCAGTAGCAGTAGGAGCAGCAGTAGCAGCAGTAGTAGGAGCAGTAGTAGGAGTAGTAGCAGTAGTAGTAGTAGTAGTAGCAGTAGTAGTAGTAGTAGTAGTAGCAGTAGCAGCAGCAGTAGCAGTAGTAGCAGTAGCAGTAGGAGCAGTAGTAGTAGTAGTAGTAGTAGTAGTAGTAGTAGTAGTAGTAGTAGTAGCAGTAGTAGTAGTAGCAGTAGCAGCAGCAGTAGCAGTAGTAGCAGCAGCAGTAGGAGCAGCAGTAGCAGCAGTAGTAGGAGCAGTAGTAGGAGTAGTAGTAGTAGTAGTAGTAGTAGGAGTAGTAGTAGGAGTAGGAGTAGTAGGAGTAGTAGTAGGAGTAGGAGTAGTAGTAGTAGTAGTAGTAGTAGTAGTAGTACGGGGGTTGGTGTACCCCAGTGATGTATAACCGATCAACATACATACATTCAGGCTTTTATCTCAGCATCGACGGCCCGCGGAAGGAAATAATATTGCATGTTAACTATAATATATATCATGCGTTTTGCTGTTGTTGGTGTTGTTGTTGTTGTTGTCACCACAAGCAACCCTTGCTCATCTGTGATTTAACTGAACAGTAAATGGTGTTATTTTCGCTAATCGTCAAACTTGATTTCAGGCAACACATGTCCAGTATTCGAGAGAAGTGTTTGTGTTTTACGGCGCGAGTGGACATCATTCTACGGATACGACATACACAGCTGTCTGCGCCATTCCTAAACGAACAACAGTACCGCCGCCACCACCCACAACTACAACCGCAAAACCCACTTTATTGCCGTGAGAAATTTGTTTTGTTCGGGGGGTATTTGGCTGGTTGCTTCATTGTTTGTTGTTTGATTGGCTGATGGAGAGCTTGGGGTGGAATTATATACTCTCCACTCAACGTTTTCTCTCCGCCTGTCGGTGTTGTTGAAGGCGGGAGGTTGGGTGGGGGAGGAGGGGGATTGTAGGGAAGGCAAGACGAGGGAGGGGGGGGGGGGGGGGGGGGTTATAGGGAAGCCAGCACTTTTTTTTTATATCTACGTAAAATTTATAAAGTAATTAAAAAAACAAACAAACACAGATATTACAATTATATAAGCTTTATTTTTCTGGCGGACACACTGTTCAATCACGGAAAGCACGGAATTTACAATTTTTCACATAAAGTTATTTGAATCTTACTGACGGTACGTCACATTTTGCACTTATCTTTATATATTTTGTTCCAGACCAAAAATCGTCTACACCCTTATCGACGAAAGAGGTCGTAAAATCCAAGGGGCGATTCCTCACCACGGGGTGGTTGGAGTGATTTTTACTCTGGAGCCCCAACCCAACAATGGTGATGATCAACATGAAACATCTCAATCGTCCTTATTGTTAATCCACCACAGTGTTCCATCTTCTACTGTTACTGTTATCAGCAGGTCTTACGTATAGTGAGTGTTCACATACTGAGAGTCGTCAGTGGTGACAGTCAGGCTGTTTACACTAGCCTGGTTTACTGGGTTGAACCAAGGTTGGACCCGGGCTGGTGTATTTACTCGGGCCAGGGACTGAACTCGGGTCCAGGGCCAACCACAGACCTAAAAAAAGATAGACCCTCCGCGGTGCTGGAAGTGTGACTCCGCCGCGCGCCATGTTGCGAGTACCTGGAAGTGCCAGACGCTGTCAGCTGTTTACATAGCGCTCATAGCATTGGTCCGCTTTATCTTACGTCACATTTCTGATGACGTCTTTCTAAAGAACTTTGTATTTCGAACGAGGCGTCCTGTACACAGAGCCTCTGAGTACTGGTATTCGCAAGATGGCCGCGATAGCGACAGCGGTGGCAGCGTGCGGCGGTGGGTCTATCTTTTTTTTTTTTAGGTCTGTGGGGCCAACCCACAGACGTATAGATCTAGATCTATACGTCGATGGGCCAACCCGCATTTAAAATCTAAACATTCAGTCACGTCATGATATGATGCTTTCCTCAAGGCATGACGGCGGGCATGACGTCAGTTTTCCTACGTCGTTCTCAAGGTTAGACTTGCAGAGAATACAGTGTAAGCTGTTTACAACGCGATTGATCTGAGTCCTACCAGAGTGGAGGTAGACCCGGGTTAAAGCCATTTTGTAATGTAAACAACCTCAATATAAATTATCCAAAGCGACCCTCCGAGCACCAGGTTGTAATGTAAACAACCTCAATATAAATTATCCAAAGCGACCCTCCGAGCACCAGGTTGTAATGTAAACAACCTCAATATAAATTATCCAAAGCGACCCTCCGAGCACCAGGTTGTAATGTAAACAACCTCAATATAAATTATCCAAAGCGACCCTCCGAGCACATTAATGTTTTACAACATAATCTAGTCAAAAGCGACGTGTAAACGTTGGCGTAATGTAGTTCACGTTTCTTCCTGCAGCCGACATGACTGACCTGAAGGTAGAGATGTGTGTATTGACGGACACTCACACCAACCGCCGTGTCATCGTTGTTCGCAATGGGTGAGCATTTGATTTGTCCGGGAGTATAGTGAGTGAGATTTGTCCGGGAGTATAGTGAGTGAGATTTGTCCGGGAGTATAGTGAGTGAGATTTGTCCGGGAGTATAGTGAGTGAGATTTGTCCGGGAGTATAGTGAGTGAGATTTGTCCGGGAGTATAGTGAGTGAGATTTGTCCGGGAGTATAGTGAGTGAGATTTGTCCGGGAGTATAGTGAGTGAGAAGAACTTGATGTGACATTATCACAGCCAAAATGGATGCTATCAAACCTCCGCACGTTTCTCACACTGCGTTTTGTTCGTAATCTGAATGGTTTTATTGTTTGTAAGTTTTATGTCATTCTTCATCTTCTTGACGTAACCAGTCTGAATAGGCTGAGGACGATTCGCGGTGTACGTGTGTATACTGGTCATTTGTTTCCATGCCACGCTCCCTCCCGTCTGAAATGGCTTAGGGCATGTTTAGTAGGACTTTGTAACGAGGACTTCGCTGAGCAGTGTAATCCATTCACATTTGAATTAGGCACGTTAGAGGAACCATTAGCTAAACGCAGCGCGTTATCCGTTCGCGGCCTCTGCCATGTGAGTCTAATTTATATGCAAATTGGTTTCGCTGCTCAGCGAAGTCCACTTTAGGACGTCCTACTAAATATGCCTGTCGTGCAAGACAGGCGCCAAAAACCAATCTAGTTTGGCTCTTTTGGATGTGGAAAATGCCTCAACCAAAATCCTGCCCGCCAGAAATGTAGACCTGTAGAAATATTAATATTCATGTTTTATCTCCAGTTGCGTCGTTGGACCAACCGGCAGACAGTTGCACAAACCTCATAACCGCCTGGGACTGAGTATACTCGTCATGTCCTTACAAAACAGGTTCCGGGGCGCTACAGCCAATTCCAATTTCCAATGCCGAGTGCGCATGTGCAAGTCGAACGATTTCTACTGTCGAAAAGTGAGCTTTGCTCTCTCTCTCTCTCTCTCACACACACACACACACACACACACACACACACACACACACACACACACACACACACACATACACTATGAATAATTCTTTATAGTAGAATACTCGAACCGCCGAATGAGCAATATCAAAATGATTTTATTTCTACGATTAAGAGCTGAGTCTACAAGTAATGTTGAAGCATTTATAAGGACCGTGTTGGGATTTCAAATACTGCTGGTACCGATGCCTGCATTTCTTTTTTTTAAATGATTTCTCTCTCCCCCCCCCCCCCCTTTCTTTCGTTTTTCCAGCCTGTGACCTGCTCCTGGTCCCGGAGATCGGAACTGGCAGCCGTCGCATTACTTCACCATGACGACATACGGCCATAGCAGCTGGTACTAGGACTGTCGTCATAAAGGACGACATACGGCCATAGCAGCTGGTACTAGTACTGTCGTCATAAAGGACGACATACGGCCATAGCAGCTGGTACTATATCGTCATCGCCAGCCGGCTTTACGTCAGAGTTGAACTCGTCCACGTCCGCGAAACAGCGAAGCCTGATTAGCTAAGCAAAAGACAGCGCCACCAAGCGGGACACACGGAAACGAGAGAGGACCAGATATCGGTGGCATTAGATCAGTTGATGCAGATTGTCTTTTGTGTTGTGCACTGAGCATTTGGAGCTCACCTGTCTCATCTCTATTTCTCATCGAGGAGATTTCGTTTCCTTATAATTATGTCACACGGTGTCGCTGTTATATGTCGAATAACTTACTAGAGATCCTATTCGGCAATAGTGTTAAAGACACCATTCTCAAGACTTTATGTGACTGTTTTCCTGCGTGCATGGTGTGTGATTGTTTTTCTGTATGCATGGTGTGTGATTGTTTTCCTGTATGCATGGTGTGTGACTGTTTCCTGTATGTATGGTGTGTGATTGTTTTCCTGTATGCATGGCATGTGATTGTTTTTCTGTATGCATGGTGTGTGATTGTTTTTCTGTATGCATGGTGTGTGACTGTTTTCCTGTATGCATGGTGTGTGACTGTTTTCCTGTATGCATGGTGTGTGATTGTTTTCCTGTATGCATGGTGTGTGACTGTGTTCCTGTATGCATGGTGTGTGATTGTTTTCCTGTATGCATAGTGTGTGATTGTTCTCCTGTATGCATGGTGTGTGATTGTTTTCCTGTATGCATAGTGTGTGATTGTTCTCCTGTATGCATGGTGTGTGATTGTTTTCCTGTATGCATGGTGTGTGACTGTTTTCCTGTATGCATGGTGTGTGACTGTTTTCCTGTATGCATGGTGTGTGATTGTTCTCCTGTATGCATGGTGTGTGATTGTTTTTCTGTATGCATGGTGTGTGATTGTTTTCCTGCGTGCATGGTGTGTGATTGTTTTCCTGCATGCATGGTGTGTGACTGTTTTCCTGTATGCATGGTGTGTGATTGTTTTTCTGTATGCATGGTGTGTGATTGTTTTCCTGCGTGCATGGTGTGTGATTGTTTTCCTGTATGCATGGTGTGTGACTGTTTCCTGTATGTATGGTGTGTGATTGTTTTCCTGTATGCATGGTGTGTTATTGTTTTACCTGTATGCATGGTGTGTGACTGTGTTCCTGTATGCATGGTGTGTGACTGTGTTCCTGTATGCATGGTGTGTGACTGTTTTCCTGTATGCATGGTGTGTGATTGTTTTCCTGTATGCATGGTGTGTGATTGTTTTCCTGTATGCATGGTGTGTGATTGTTTTCCTGTATGCATGGTGTGTGATTGTTTACCTGTATGCATGGTGTGTGAATGTTTTCCTGTATGCATGGTGTGTGATTGTTTACCTGTATGCCGTGTGTGATTGTTTTCCTGTATGCCGTGTGTGATTGTTTTCCTGTATGCCGTGTGTGATTGTTTTCCTGTATGCATGGTGTGTGATTGTTTTCCTGTATGCATGGTGTGTGATTGTTTACCTGTATGCATGGTGTGTGATTGTTTTTCTGTATGCATGGTGTGTGATTGTTTTCCTGTATGCATGGTGTGTGATTGTTTACCTGTATGCCGTGTGTGATTGTTTTCCTGTATGCATGGTATGTGACTGTTTTCCTGTATGCATGGTGTGTGATTGTTTTCCTGTATGCATGGTGTGTGATTGTTTACCTGTATGCCGTGTGTGATTGTTTTCCTGTATGCATGGTGTGTGATTGTTTTCCTGTATGCATGGTGTGTGATTGTTTTCCTGTATGCATGGTGTGTGATTGTTTTCCTGTATGCATGGTGTGTGATTGTTTTCCTGTATGCATGGTGTGTGATTGATTTCCTGTATGCATGGTGTGTGATTGTTTTCCTGTATGCATGGTGTGTGATTGTTTTCCTGCATGCATGGTGTGTAATTGTTTTCCATTTCGCAAACCCTCTTGTATGAAATGGGATCTATACTGTATAGTTAACGCGCGCACTTGATATTTGTGAGTGCCTGGGTACGGCTAATTGCACAACAATTTTTTATCCATCTGTAGTGCTCAATTGATTACCCTTCTAAGTTAAGGGCCATCCCTCTCTTCTGCAAATCCTTGTCGTCTTACTGTAGAGTTTGCGCCTATAATTTCTAAAATGTACAACCCTGTTTGTCCCTCACCAAGTTCCATCGCACTCAGTTGAGGTTATTCACCGCTTGTAAAAATAGACACCCCTCCACCCCACCCAGCCCGCACTACCCGTCCACCCACGGAGTGCACACAACACCATCCATCACAATACGTCACGAGTAAGATGAATCACAAGTTGTTTGCACTGCCCGCATGATGCAGCCTAAGCTTTGTGGCTGACATAGAACAAAGACAAGGTTAACACCTACATGACAACATTAAGGTCTGACATAGAACAAAGACAAGGTTAACACCTACATGACAACATTAAGGTCTGACATAGAACAAAGACAAGGTTAACACCTACATGACAACATTAAGGTCTGACATAGAACAAAGACAAGGTTAACACCTACATGACAACATTAAGGTCTGCGCTCTAATGTCGGTAAAACAATAATATAAAAAAATTCGGTCACAGGTGAAATGTCCACGAGCATGCGTGCACCTGATTGTGGACCGGAAGAGTAGTCACTGGCTCTGCACTGCATTATGCTTGGATGTAAGCTGCTACGCAGGGTGGCTTTGAATGAGTTAATTTGTACCCCCTCCTCCCTCCCTCCTCAAACACTTTGTCATGATAGTTAAAGTAGGCCACACACACACACACACACACACACACACACACACACACACACACACACACGTACGCACGCAGCTTTATAAACAGGTACGCACAGCTCTATTAAACAACAACAAAAAGATAAAAAAAAAGATAACTGCAAGACAATGTTTATTTGTGCACCGGTTAATGTATGCAGGATACAGTCACGTGACAGTCGCTGATGGACAAACATGATTCTGCCACGCATTCTGTCGGCTCATGTTATCACTTACACAGAGAATACACTGGTGCCGATATCATGAAATATCATACCTTTTTAGCAAACATTGCATCCACAATGGCTATAGAAATTTTTGCGTTTTACCGGGCATGTCTAGTGTCCCCAAATCAACCACTATAAAAGGGGACTAACTGTACACGTGGTTTTGGAAAAACAACAACTCATTTTGCTGGGTGATGAATATATTAAAAGTGGTCAAGTTGGTTTTTGTTTTGTTTTCTTTGAGGAAGTCAATGTGGCATGTTGTGGCTTCTCCTGTATCATGCTTGGTAAGGGTGTTTGATGACTATAACCTCTTCGGCCGCCGGGAACAAGTGGTGCTGATGGGGAACAAGTCGTGCTGATGCGATTACGCGCAGGCCACAACCGACTAAACTGTCAGAGAGTAAATTTCATTTACACCACTCACCCGTACCAATGTTCAGCGAGTTAACTGTGAGTCAACTGTGAGTACTTTGTGTCCTTTATGCTTTGAAGACGCATTACTCTACAATACTCATTATTATTATCATTATTGTTATTATTATTATTAATTATTATTATTAATTATTATTATTACAAGACGCCACTTGTGATTCAACTGCTGCTGCTGAGTTTGGTCGTGTGTTTTGCAGACATCAATTGTGACTTTGATAATGCGGACATCTGTGGCTACACGCAGCTTGATACTGATGATTACGACTGGCTGCGGAAGATTGGACCTACTTCCTCAGGTTCTACTGGACCTTCTGATGACCGCACAGGAGGTAGTGAGTTTGTTTCAATGTTTGGTGTTTTCAGGGGGTGAGGTGGGTCTTATTCCAGCCCCGAAGTCTTTTCTAACTCTGGTGGAATTTTCCCCAGAATTCACCCCAGATAAAGCTGGCGCCTGCACCAACATCATGTGGCCCTGTGGCGAAGCCGACCAAACTACAGAACATGTTCTACAACAGTGCCTGTTACTTCAACAGCTGAGGCATGAAGTATGGCCAGCAGAAACTGTAGCACGACCAAAGTTCCATGGACACAGAGGCGAGTTGGAGAAAACATCATTCATCTCACTATCCGACCTGACGGTGTAAACGGCGAAAGACACGAAGAAGAAATTAAAATAATTTGTATTTTTCTCCTGCTATGTCGCTCTCTCGGTGCACTCGCAGAGAAGACACGGGATACAACAGGCTGGAACTCCAATACTTTATTAACAGAAGATGCGCAAGAACAAACTCATGAAAGAGGAAGAACCCAGAACGCTGTGCAGTGCCGCTTATATACTAACAGGTCAGATCTAGAACATTCTACAACATACTGGCAAGTACGGAATCTTTCCTGGGTTACGTAATCTACTGACGTTACTGCACTCGCATGTTCTGGGATGGTCTAGAAATTTCCATCGAAATGCAGTGACTTTTCGCGATCTCTACAACACCTCCCTACCAAAATTGTTGTTTCACAACAAACTTCAACAACAAAGTCTGTCTCTGGGTTTTGGTGTTCTTTTGGATCGTCTGGGGTTGTCTGGACCATACTCGGGAACAGGTGGCTTGGTCCTGGGCAGTCGTGGTCTGCTCTGGTTCTGTGTCGCTGGCACGTTCTCCAGAATCTCCATGGGATGGTCGATCGGGAGCTCAGAGGCTTCTGCTGTATCACCAGGTTCGTTGTCCTCTTCAGAAGCGTAACGTGGGCGCAACTGTTCCCAGTGTCGTCTCCAAACTGGGCCACGAGGAACTACCTTGACGTTGAAGCAGCGAGTACCCGTAGACTTCTTGACCACTGCTGGTACCCATCTGGGGTGCTTGGCATGGTGAGGTCCATAGTACAGTGCGTATACTGGATCTCCAGCCTTGTATTGCCTGGTCACCTTGGCGACACCTCCTGGGTCCGGAGTCACCTGAGTTTTAGATGCCTCCTTGGATTGCTTGCCCTGAGCTATGTGTGCTGGCGAGGGAAGCAAAGTGTCGATCCTTGTCCGAATCTGTCTGGACATCAAGAGTTCACTCGGAGAGAATCCGCAGGATGTCGGCATTCTCCGGTACTGCATAAGAAACTCTTGAAGTGCTCGCTTCGGGGGCAGAGAAGACTTCCTGAGAGCTTGCTTGAAAGTCTGCACCAGCCGTTCTGCAGCTCCATTGGTAGCAGGATGATAGGGCGCTCCTGTCAGGTGCGTGATCCCACGTTCCTTGCACCAGCTCTGGAACTCTTCAGAAACAAAGGTGGTTGCATTGTCGGAGACCAACGTGTGTGGGTATCCGAAGTGAGCGAAGTCTTCTTCCAGCAGGTCTAGAGTAGCTCTAGTGGACGTGGATGACGTTGGGTGGATGCATGGGTACTTTGAGTAAGCATCCGTGATCACCAGCCAGTTGGTGCCCATGAAGTTGATGGCGTGGTCCAAGTGAACTCGGCTCCATGGCTTCTCTGGTAACATCCAGGGATGACCTGGTGGTTTGGATGGCTTGTTTTGATGTTCGCCGCATGAGTCACATCGTCGACTCGTCATCTCTATTGCAGCGTCGATACCGGGCCAGTATACTGCAGTTCTTGCCAACTGCTTCATGCGTTCCATGCCGAAGTGTCCGATGTGCAGAAGATCAAGGATCTTGGGCTGCAGGCTTTGTGGAATCACAACTCTTGTACCATAGATGAGGCATCCGTGGCAGATACTGAGAGAATCTGACAACTTCTGGAACTTTCTGACTTCTTCGTTGATCTCAGCGTGCTTCAGCGGCCACCCTTCGCGCACGTAGCGCATCACTGTAGCTATCACTGGATCTTTGCCTGACTCTTGACGAAGGATGTTGGAGTCGAAGGGTTTGACTTGAAGACTGAGAACTCGGATGGCGCACACCATGTCCGTGTCTTCCCCACTCTCCTCCCTGTCAAAGTCGATGTCGTCTCCAGAAGGCAAGCGACTGAGGGCATCTGCATTGCCGTGATCTGCAGTTTTCCGGTACTCGATCGTGTAGTCGAACTGGTTCAGCCATAGGGCCCACCGAGCTAGTCTGTTAGCTGCAAGAAGTGGTGTCCCTTTCTTTGGTCCGAACAGCGCCGTCAGGGGCTTGTGATCAGTCACCAGTATGAACTGTCGTCCGTACAGATACTGGTAGAATTTCCGCAAACCATAGATGATGGCTAGGGCTTCCTTGTGGATTTGGCTGTAGTTTCTTTCTGCAGCTGTAAGAGTCTTGGACACATTGGCAATTGGGCGCTCGCTTCCATCCGGATAGCGATGAAACAGTACTGCTCCAATTCCAACGTTGGATGCGTCACAAGCCAGCCCCACAGGCTTTTCTGGGTCGAAGTGTACAAGCACTTGATCAGAGGAAAGCACATTCTTCAGCTGTTCAAAAGCTGCTTGTTCCTCTTCTCCCCACTTCCAGGGATTTGCCTTCTTTGTCAGGCGGTAGAGCGGCTCTGCCATAGTAGCCAGGTTTGGGATGAATTTCCCGTAGAATTGTACTGAGCCCAGAAAAGACTTCAAGCTTGAGACATCCGTAGGTGGCGGCATCTTCAAGACTGCCTCGACTCTGGATCCTTTGGAGATTCCTTCAGCCGATAGAGTGTGTCCAAGGTATTCCACACTGGGTTGAGCAAACAGGCATTTTTCACGACGGCATCTGAGTCCTTTGTCGTTCAGACGCGTGAGTAGTCGTTCCAGGTTGCTCAGATGATCTTTGGCATCCTTCCCGCTGGTGAGTATGTCGTCTTGGAAGACGGCAACTCCAGGCAGATCACTGGTCAGATTTTCCATGATCTCCTGAAAATAACCAGGTGCTGACTTGATTCCGAAAGGTAGTCGTTGTTGCAGAAGTACCCCGCGGTGAGTGCTGAGGGCTAGTCTGCGTTGACTTTCTGGTGCCAGCTTGATCTGGTTGTAGGCATCAGCGAGGTCGATCTTTGTGTAACCAAATCCTCCTCCCAGCTTTTGCATCAGTTCCTCTGGGAGAGGCATTGGGTGACGGTGATCAGCAAGTTGATCGTTGATCCCGACTGAGTAGTCACCACAGATCCGCAGTTTTGGCTTCAGGGCGCCTGTACTGTTTGTCTTACGAATTGGAACAACTGGTGTTCCATAGTCGTTGAACTGGACTGGCTTCCAGACTCCTTTGGCGATGCCTTCTTCGTAGCCTTTCGTCAGGTAATCACGAAGAGCGAACGGAACCGGCCTTGCCTTGTGAAAAACCGGCTTCGCGTCGGACTTGAACTTTACTTCCAGCTCAAAATCCTTCAGACATCCCAATTCTTCCTTGAAGAGATCTGGGAACTTGTCGCAGAGAGCGTGGCAATCCTTCTGAAGAGAAGCATAAGCTGTGCTGGAGGTCTTCGGATGCGATTCTTTTGCACCCTCGCTCTTGACTTGACTCTCTATGCTCTTCAGTCCAAGGGCATTGTCCACTGAAATTCCCAGAGCCTGGATCGCGTTTCGTCCAAGTAGGTTGAGATCAGGGATCTTGGTGACGATGTAGGGAATGGAGCTCTGTTTACCAGTCACTGGGTCCTTAGTCTGGCCCATGAAGGTGCCCAACACAGGTAGGTCGTGCTTGCTGGCAGACTCGTACCGATGTGTGACGTCATCCAGCTTCGGTTTTCCCAGTTGTTTCCAGACTGGCACAGAAACAAAATTTCCTGTGGTTGCGGTGTCCAGCTCCATCGTGAACTGTTGATCCTGGATTGTGACTGGAACGTCCAACCTAGGAGTGTCTTGGGGAACTTCGCCGAGGATGGCTTTGACGAGCTCTGCTTTTGTGATACTTTTCACTGAAGATTTTGCAGGATGTCGTCCCCCTTGTTGCTGTTGATGCAGCTTTTTCCTGCAAACAGCCTCCAAATGTCCTATCTTCTGACAGAAGTTGCATTTGGAGTCTTTGTAGTAGCAGTCTGTTGCTTTATGAGCCTTTCCACACCTGTAGCACTTTGCTGAATTGCTGGTCGTGGAGTTAGACTGCTGGTGGTTCTTTGGTTGACCCCCTTTGTTGTTCGCCTTGACTTTGTTGACCGGCCTGGGCTTGGAACCGTAGACAGTTTCCTTGGCCACCTTTGCCGCGTCTTCAGTCTCTATGGCGATCTTGACAGCCTTGGCAAAATCCAACTCGGTATCCTTGACCTTGAAAAGAGCCTTCAAGACAGCTTCGTTGTTGACAGAACATATGAATCTCTGCCTAAGAGCTTCATCTTGTGGATCTTGGATCGAAGGAAAGTCACAGGTAGCCGCGTCTTGACGTATACGGGCTGCCAGCTCCTGGAGTGTTTCGCCTGGCTTCCGTTCCATGTTGCTCCAGAACTTGAAACGTTCTCGCACTATGAACAGTTTTGGGTCAAATTGTTCTTTCATGAACTTGACAATTTGGTCCATCGTCAGGCTGTTGATGTCCGTTTTTGGATTCTGTTGAGCAGCCAGATTTGCCAGTTGCTTGTAGACAGCCGGAGTCTGATTGGTGAGGAAGACTTGGGCCTTGCGGTCGTCAGGAACGGCGTTGGCGACAAGAAATGTGCAGAATCTTGACCAGTAATCAGGCCACAGTTCTGAAGTGGAATCAAAGGCAGCGAAAGGTGGAATAGCGGCGGTCGAAACAGTAGAAGTGTGAGGACGGGTACTTGCGCTGGAATCCCCAGTCGGTGTCTGAACTTGAATCATCTTCATCAACGCACCCATCTGCTCTCTTTGGACTGCTATTTCTTCTTCATGCTGCTTTGCTTGAATTCTCATCTGTTCCTTCATCTGTTCCTTTTGCTGTTCCATTTGTTCCTTCTGCTGTTCCATTTGAATCTTCATCTGTTCCTTCTGCTGTTCTAACTGCTCTCTAAGCAATTTTATCAGCTCCGCTGTCTCTGCCATTGTCAGTCAATTTTCGCTGCTGCAACAGTTGAAGGGGTGCAACTTCTGTAGTTGGAGTTTCTTGAGTACTGCAGAGTACAGTCCCTTCGTAGGTAGATCAATGTCGAATCCTGTCGGCGACGCCAAATATTTCTGTTGTATTTTTCTCCTGCTATGTCGCTCTCTCGGTGCACTCGCAGAGAAGACACGGGATACAACAGGCTGGAACTCCAATACTTTATTAACAGAAGATGCGCAAGAACAAACTCATGAAAGAGGAAGAACCCAGAACGCTGTGCAGTGCCGCTTATATACTAACAGGTCAGATCTAGAACATTCTACAACATACTGGCAAGTACGGAATCTTTCCTGGGTTACGTGATGATGATAATGATAATGAGTATTGTATAGGCGCTTTACCCAATTTCATGAATCGGCTCAAAGCGCCGCGAACTGAACCCAACACGCACGCTCACGTGAATCACACGCATTCTCTCACACACTGGACATAAACACATTACAATCACGTGGTGCGAAGGGTCAGCTCAGCTATTTACATTTCGGAATTTAGAATTGCATTTATTTTTCAAATTTAGTGGGCTGAACATTTCCAAAGCAGAGGGGGAGGAAGCCGGAGTACCCGGAGAGAACCCCCGACGATCGGCCCGAATGAACGGTGCCACATACGAGAAGGAAAAATTCTTTGTCCCGAGTGGGACTCGAACCCTTAGCCTCTCGCATTGGTGACAAGTCTCTTAACCACTAGACCACCGACCGCCCCGGTAATCTACTGACGTTACTGCACTCGCATGTTCTGGGATGGTCTAGAAATTTCCATCGAAATGCAGTGACTTTTCGCGATCTCTACAACAGTAAATAATTAATTTTTCGTAAGGACTCTTATCTGGTCACTCATCACACTGGCGGTCATGTGTAGCAGACGATCTACTAAGCGGCCGACGGTAATTGTCTCCCCTGCCACAGGGCGCGCAAACGGAGACACAATGGGTGGCCACTGTCTTGTCTCGCTGCAGTATTTTGCATACAAATGTTGCCTGTAATACATGCAGCCATACAGGGCGTTTTGAACGCTTCGCTCTCTGCCTATGGAAAACGACAAGAAGAGGGTGGGTGGGTGTTTGGGGGGTTTAACGTCCTTTTCCACCACATACGGGTGATATCAAAGACGGGGCAACGATGAAAAAGCCAGCACAAATATTTGGCCCCAGCCGGGATACGACAAGAAGAAGAAGGTAATGATGGAGGATGAGTTAGCACTACGACCCGCCGAAACAATATGTGATTACACTATCACTACAAAGTCATGCAGACTGTAGCCAGGGGCGCCGGAAGATGTTGGGGGGAGGGGGGGCAGAATCTCGGAGGGGGGAACGTTGCCCGAAGAAAGTGAACAGCGGGGGGGGGGGGGGGGGGGGCGATCAAATGCTGCGTAGACAAAAAACCTTTACGAACCAGGACGTTGCCCGAAAAAAGTGAAAAGAGGGGGGGGGGGGGGGGGGGGGGGGGGGGGGGGCAATCAGAGGAGCGGACAGCCTTCGGTCCGCAAAAACAGAAGTTCTCTGTTGGGTGGGATGAGGGAGAGAGCACTAAGAGGGGTAGGGGGAGAGGTAGGGGAAGGGGGGGGGGGGGCAAGACCATGGCTTTGCCCCCCCTCTTGCCATAGTCACCTGATTTTCCAGGGGGGGGGGGCAAAAAGACACTCTTGCCCCCCCTGCTTGGGTACAGGGGGGGGGGGGGGGCAGCTGCCCCCCCTGCCCCCCCGGTTCCGGCGCCCCTGGTAGCTGAAGATTATTCCACACATGTATGTAGTTATGGACTGGGTTGTTGGGTGTTCACGGTGTAAGTGGTACACTGACGATGTAGTGGTTGTCGTCTGCCTCCATTGTTAAAGACCGTGACACGGATCTCCTACCACGGGCAGGACACGATACGGGCTGTGACAGAAACAGAACCATATTCCTTTTAATAATAATAATAATAATTGTAGGCATCTCAGTTTCTTGGATAAAGCACTTAGGTTGAGCGGTGGTCTGATAGGTAGCGCGTCGGACGTATCCGCTGCGCTACTGAACGGCCGTCACCAATGTCACGGCGATGAAGCGTGGGTTCGAGCACAGGCCGAGCTTGTAATAATTATGTGATACCGGTTTTTCCTGGCTACCGGGCTGCTCATCGGGGGTTTCTCTCCGGGTAATCCGGCTTTCCTCCCCCAGCAACATTGAAAAATAGGATAGGTATTGGGTGACGCTGCACCGCGGCGACTCGCTTACCCCGGAGAAGCAGCTCGAATTTCCCATGAACGCCACAAACTGAACCCAACACGCACGCTCACGTGAATCACAAGCGGCACTCGGCATACATGTAGCACATGCGTATGAGTGAGTGCTGACCTGCGGGTACACGCAATGTAACATTATTCCCACAAACATTAATTTTAAAAAAATGCAATTCTACATTCGGACGCTTGAATAGCTGAGTTGACCCTTCGCGTCACGTGACCGGACTGTGCCGATGACCGGTGTGTGAGATAATGTGGAATGTGCATGATTTACGAGAGCGTGCGTGGTGAGTTCAGTTTGCGGGGCTTTAAGTCAAGCAACTGGGTACAGGGCCATTTTATTATTATCACTATCATCATTATCATTATCATCATCATTATCATCATCATTATCATCATCATTATATTTACACTGGATTACATGAAACACTACCATGAAAAGAATACAATGATGATGACTGCACTTTTCTAGGGTGCGAAAAAACACAAACATTCATGCTGCTGCATGGTCACGCTGCCTTCGGGGTGGGGATAAAAAGGGGAAAGACCAAGACAGTCTGTAACACAGGCTACAAAATGTTTAAGTGTTAATTTCCATTAAGTGAGAGAAATCCAAAAGAACACCAGACATTGTTCCAAACGTGACCATTGCCCTGTACACTTACTCTGCGACAGGTCATATCAGTTGACTTGCACATGCGCACTAGACATTGTTCCAAACGTGACCATTGCCCTGTACACTTACTCTGCGGCAGGTCATATCAGTTGACTTGCACATGCGCACTCTGCACTGGAAATTCAGGTTACTGGATGTACCCGGGAACCTGTATATCGTCATGACCAATAAGCTTACACCCAGACGGTCACGTGGCTTGTACAGCAGTCTGCCGATTGGTCCCACGGCACATCTGAAACGAGATTTGCATAACAATCAGCGAGTAAACGTTTTATCCAATCGTACGTTACATACAAATCTGAAGACCTTTCATGGCACAACAGGCACAGTCTGAAGCAAGTAAACAGTTGTTGTTCTGATGCGCATGATACTTTGCAAAGTATTTTTTTAAGAGTTAGACCGAACAAGAAAGTGATCAGTGTTTTCCCACTCACAGAACTGCACTAACATAAACCGCAAATCTCACATCCGCCATGAGAAGAATAAGGACTGATCAATCTCAACACTAACACCTTAGATCCAGCAAACAATCCATGAACTACTTCGTTACTGGATCATATGTAAATTCTTACTCTTATAATTATAGGAACTAATACACAGAGAAAAGGGTTAAAATAATGTTCTTCACGAATGCGGCAATGTCGGTATATTGTGTTGTGTTTATGATTAAAAACTATTAGAAACACGCCTATGTGCGTTCTACAGTTGTGTTGAAAATGAAGTAAACGTGAGGTGACATTACCTATTGTTAACGACAAGGATTCGATTTATACTTCGGCCGTCTGTCAGAACACACGACTCAACACTCAGGTCTGTCATATCCGCTGCAAATAATAATAATAATGATAATAAAATGAAAAAGTTCAACTCCCAACAAATTACTAATAAAACATCCAAAAACTCAACAACACGAGTGAAAAACATTAACAAGGAGGAACGGCCCCGTCCTAAAAAGTTACTTCTCCAAATTTCATTTTATTTTGTCTGTTTTGTTGTTATTGTTGCCGGTTCTCCCCTCTCCAAGTTCTACCAATGACACTAGATCCTCTACGACCTCGACCGATAAGCCACGTGACTGGGGCTGGGGCCGGGTGGGGGGGGGAGAGACAGGGGGTGGGTAAGTGGGTGTTTAGGAGTTTAACGTCCTTTTCCACCACGTAAGGGTGATATCAAAGACGGGGCAACGAGAAAAAGGCCAGCACAAATATTTGGCCCCAGCCGGGATTCGAACTCCCGACCCGAGCATTGAAAGTCCAACGCTCTACCATTCGGCCACCCTGGCTCCCCAGAGAGAGAGAGAGAGAGGTCAGTTCCGTGAATTAAACATCTGGCGTCAGCCTCAAGCAGGTCGTCATACAGAGAGAGAGAGAGAGAGAGAGATGACGTCAATTCCGTTAACTAAACATCTGACGTCGGCCTCTAGCACTGAGATCGTCTGAGGATGCTTGTTTATGTCTTGTGATTTCCCTGTTGGCTTTGTGGCTTCCCCGATTGAATTATTTTTCACACGAAATCTGGAAGATCTAGAGGGCTGGTGAAATGTCGGAAGCAGTGACGATACTCGCTTATTTTGTCTGGGAACTAAGCGTTTGACGTCAGCTTCACACTGGTGGTATGACAGATGATGCTTGTGCATGTCTTGTGATTTCCCTGTTGCTTTTGTGACTTCCCTGGCTGAATTAATTTTTACATAAAATTTGGAAGATCTAGAGGGCTGGTGAAAGGTGGACTAGAATACCTTGGATTGTACTTATGAAATCGCAAATTTGGAACTCTTTTGAGCGGTGCTTCTCGCAGAAACTTGAAAAAGTTATGTTTATCTAAAAGTTCAGTTATTCTTAATGCTAAAGCTATTATAGTGCAGTAGTTCCTGTCATATGTGCAGTTGTCACACTAGACAAAAACGCCGGGATGATAAGTAATTTGCAGTAGTCTTTTCATAGATATTTGATCTTATGTGCAAACCACCCCTACCTCGAAAATATTATTTTTACACAAAACCGGTCAGAGCTACAGAGCTGTAGCACGAATACAGGCAGTGTGATTGGGTGAACTTCCAAAGTCTAGAAAATGAAGGAATTTGAACAACTTTTTGGAAGAAATTCGTAACATGACCGATTTTTTTTTTTAATCGGCGATAACTCTTCTGAAAATGCGGCAGGCTAAAAATCGTGAAAGGTAGCTCTGGAGAAGGTGAATTCCCATTTTATCTCAAAGTAAAAGGGCCTCCAACGAGGTGGTTTAGGAGACACACACACACACACACACACACACACACACACACACACACACACACACACAGAGCCAAAAACACGTCTCACAACTCCCGCAAAAAAAAACGCAACAGCATAGTGTGCACGTCAAGTGTCTATGACGCAGATTTCGTTACGTCACTGTGTGCGTGAAAGTATGGAGAAACGTCACAGTCTTGTTTTGTATCACTGAAACTTGCTGCTGCGCGTAGCAAAATCTGCCCCATCTCATAAAGTTGTTTCTCTATAGAGAAACAACTTAAAAAACAAACAGGAAATACCAGAAATGACAAATTTTAAATTTCATGCAAATGCAGGTTGTGTGCAAAACCATAACAGAACAATGTTAACCATAACCTGTACAATGCCACACCCACCTACCCTCCATCCGTCTCTCCCAACCCAGGAATAACAATCATCCCCACCCCCTTTCAACCCACTATTTTAACCAGCAGGAAGCTCCTGGCAGAAAAACCACAACCTCTGACCCTGTGTCTTTCCACAATATAAAATGTTTAAGCACAAGTTTTAGACTGTCCACAATGTTTTCTTACCGTTGTTAGGTACAGGTCGTAATGTAAACACAACTCCCACTGTCTGTCCGAGACGAATCGGTCCTTGCAGTCTCTGGCCTCTTTGGTTGACAAGCGTGTACACGATCTGCGGTCTGCACACAGTAAATACAACAGTGAAGAAACTTCAAGCCTTCGATTTCTACTCATGCCCCCCCCCCCCCCCGCCCCCTACTCGCCCCCTCACCCCGCAATCCAAGGTAAGACGTTTAAAATAAAGATCAAAATCTGTGCAATCTGGCGCATATCGGATATTCAAATTCCAATGTAATAGCATGACAATACTCGTTATTTTCTTTCAACAAAAATAGCCTGACGCTCCTGACCTGACAGCCCTAGTAGAAAGTGGTGAGACTGACCTGACACCCCTAGTAGAAAGTGGCACTGAGACTGTGACAAATACGCAAACCCACTCAACAGCGGAACCTTTTTTTTTTGTATTTTTTTTTTTATTTCTTATTTTTGGTCCCAAGTACATCAGCAGTGGAACCTTTGCATGATAACATACAGAAGCTGTTTATTCAAAACGTCATTCAATGCAATGTGCAGTATCATTATATCTCGACCGATCTAGAGTGCTTACGGTGGAAGTACTGGTTGTTGAGGCGGGGGAGTGGTTGTTACAGGTGCTGGTTTGCGGAATGTACAGATAACTCTGTAGGCATTGTCAGTAGGGTCTCGGCCATTCATACCGTAATACACAAACAGGTCGCGCGAATACTTGATCTCTGTCGCCTGAAAATATCAACAAATACGTGGCTAAACTGTGACAAGCAGTATGATACAGATACAAATCATTGTATCGTGCAAAAAAGAAAGAAAAGAAAAAGAAAAAAAAAAAATTGTCACCGGCTTCACCGTCAAGTACACCAGTAAAACACATAAACATTTGACAACACGACATAAAAAGACGAGACAAGGAACAGAGGGGTCAGCAACGACAAATTCGTTTGGCCAAAATGTGACAAGAAGAAGCGTGTCATATTATGTAAGCATGCACAGATGATACTGTTATTGTGTATGATAGCGCACACACACACGCACGCACGCACGCACACACACACACACACACACACACACACACACACACACACACACACACACACAGACACACACACACACACACACACACACACACACACACACACACACACAGACACACACACACACACACACACACACACACACACACACACAGAGTCATCGAAAAGCAAAGTAAGCAAAGTGAACTGTGAGTGAATAAAAACAAAGACAGACTGTCTTTCTAGTAGTTAACTGTCTCTTTGTCTCGGACCCCCCCCCCCTCCCCCAAGACATACACAACCCTCCACCCCGACACCCACCCTAAACACACACACACCCTTCCCCTTTTCCTTATCTCTCTCAGCAAAAACACCACCACGTGACCTACCGTTTCAGTAACGCGGGCATTACCACACCTGTCGTTCCTGTGATAAAAGGCTCCAGCGAACCCATTCCAACCTCTCTGTCTGTAGGTTGGATACCGGGCCACAAATGATGGGATGGTTTGTAACTGAAACGAAAAATAGACAGGAACAACTGAGAATCATAGACATGTACAAAGGCAAACCGGGAACATGAATATTAATGATAGTATACAAGCGCTCTGTGATTTATCTTCAAGGCCCGTTTCCCTCTCCCCTCCTTTTCTTGTCATGTACAATCACACCCCTCTCCCTGCTCCACTACCAATCTCATGACCACCCCTGCTCCTCCCCCCGCTGCCCCCCCCCCCCCCGTCCCCGCACGCACACACACACACACACACACACACACACACACACACACACAGAGGCGACAAGTATCAGACCTTCAGAACTGTCAAAATAATCAACTAAACAACTGTAGTAAGTGGAAAAAGAAGACAATAAAATCAACAACCACAACAACGCATACACGCATGCACGAATGCACGCACGCACGCACGCAAGCAAACACACACACACACACATACACACACACACACACACACACACACACACACACACACACACACACACACACACACACACACACAAGCAACACAAGAAAGAAGAAAGGCATCAATGCTGAATGTATACAGGTGGATCACCGACAGTCCAGCCTCTATTCAAACTTTTCCAGTAACGAATACTAGCAGTAAGCGAAGAGAAAACAGTGACGAGTACTAGGAGTAAGCCAACAGATGACAGTCACTTGTATTCGCAGTAAGTCAACAGAAAACAGTGTCACGAGTACCAGCAGTAAGTCAACAGAAAACAGTGTCACGAGTACCAGCAGTAAGTCAACAGAAAACAGTCAGGAGTACCAGCAGTAAGTCAACAGAAAACAGTGTCACGAGTACTCGCAGTAAGTCAACAGAAAACAGTGACGAGTACCAGCAGTAAGTCAACAGAAAACAGTGTCACGAGTACTAGCAGTAAGTCAACAGAAAACAGTGTCACGAGTACTAGCAGTAAGTCAACAGAAAACAGTGTCACGAGTACTAGCAGTAAGTCAACAGAAAACAGTCACGAGTACTAGCAGTAAGTCAACAGAAAACAGTGTCACGAGTAATCGCAGTAAGTCAACAGAAAACAGTGACGAGTACCAGCAGTAAGTCAACAGAAAACAGTGTCACGAGTACTAGCAGTAAGTCAACAGAAAACAGTGTCACGAGTACTAGCAGTAAGTCAACAGAAAACAGTGTCACGAGTACTAGCAGTAAGTCAACAGAAAACAGTCACGAGTACTAGCAGTAAGTCAACAGAAAACAGTGTCACGAGTACTCGCAGTAAGTCAACAGAAAACAGTGACGAGTACCAGCAGTAAGTCAACAGAAAACAGTGTCACGAGTACCAGCAGTAGGTCAACAGAAAACAGTCACGAGTACCAGCAGTAAGTCAACAGAAAACAGTCACGAGTACCAGCAGTAAGTCAACAGAAAACAGTCACGAGTACCAGCAGTAAGTCAACAGAAAACAGTCACGAGTACCAGCAGTAAGTCAACAGAAAACAGTCACGAGTACCAGCAGTAAGTCAACAGAAAACAGTGTCACGAGTACCAGCAGTAAGTCAACAGAAAACAGTGTCACGAGTACCAGCAGTAAGTCAACAGAAAACAGTCACGAGTACCAGCAGTAAGTCAACAGAAAACAGTCACGAGTACCAGCAGTAAGTCAACAGAAAACAGTCACGAGTACCAGCAGTAAGTCAACAGAAAACACTCACGAGTACCAGCAGTAAGTCAACAGAAAACAGTCACGAGTACCAGCAGTAAGTCAACAGAAAACAGTGTCACGAGTACCAGCAGTAAGTCAACAGAAAACAGTGTCACGAGTACTCGCAGTAAGTCAACAGAAAACAGTGACGAGTACCAGCAGTAAGTCAACAGAAAACAGTCAGGAGTACCAGCAGTAAGTCAACTGTAAACTGTCACGAGTACCAGCAGTAGGTCAACAGAAAACAGTCACGAGTACCAGCAGTAAGTCAACAGAAAACAGCACTTGTCGAGTACCAGCAGTAAGTCAACAGAAAACAGCACTTGTCGAGTACCAGCAGTAAGTCAACAGAAAACAGTCACGAGTACCAGCAGTAAGTCAACAGAAAACAGTCACGAGTACTAGCAGTAAGTCAATAGAAAACCATGTGACTGTGGTCTGTTTTCATCGTCTGCCTTGCCTGTGAGTATAAGTGTCTGCCTACCGGACATAGCTTGGTGCTGGGAGGGTCAAGGAAAACCCACACTCCGGGATCAAACCCGTACGGAAACACATTGATCACCATTCCCAGTCTGTGACACTCCACGCTCACTGTAACAGTCAATACAATACTTGTGTCACTATTCCCACTATGTGACACGGTACTGAGAATGGTGGCCAGTACTGAGAAAGGTGGCGAGTAATGAGAAAAGTGACCGGTACAGTGAATGGTGACCTGAACTACCACACAATGGGACGTACTATTCCTGACAAGGACCAATGCTAAGGTAGATAATCTGGAAAGTTGTACTCACCCATCCTGAACTGACACAGTCTGCCATAGTAGTCATCAGTACTCACCCATCCTGAACTGACACAGTCTGCCATAGTAGCCATCAGGACACTCACACGCCGCACCAGCCCCCATGTCGTAACATAAACCTCTTCTACACGGATTGTTCACTTGGCACCCGCCTTGGTTTGGTTGTATTGCTGCAAGAACACACACACACACACACACACACACACACACACACACACACACACAGATAGAAAGCCCCTATGAAATTGATTTAACTTACTAATATGAAATTCAAATATCATATTCCCAAATCTCAAATTCAAATATCATATTCCCCAATCTCTCTGTATCTTTAAAAAAAATGAAGAAAGTACCATTTGACAATCAAGAAGAGGAAAAAATAGAAGGAGCTAAGTGAATGTCATCAACAGTATAACTGACAATGCTCTTTCACTCAGAAACCTTTTCGGTTATCGTCACATCAAACAGGACAGACAGGACACTTACAGCCGGGTACTTGGCAGCGTAGTCCCCATGCCTGGTTGTTACATGCACACTGTCCAGTCGCCTGTTGACATGACCCCATGTTGCTGCACGGTGTTGTCGGTCTTAGGCACGTGAAACGCGGACTCCGTTGAAAGGGGACTGAACAGAGACAATGACCCAAACTGACAAGCTCAAAACGCTTCAGTCAAAGAATTCAACGTGTCTGTTTCAGACTGTTACGAGCGTGGTTGCGTGTTTTGTTTGTGTTTTGTTTGTATGCGGAAAGATAACAGCTGTATTTTTTTTTTTTTTTTTTTTTTTTAGAAGTTGGAGTGAGACAGAGAAGTTGCTACGTTTAGTTCATATTGTGTTTTAGTAATGTAAAACTGTTTTCCGTGATCCAGAAGTTTTCATTGTTTTCACGAAAATTCTAGAAGTAGCGACCTTGTTTTGACTGTAGCTAATCTCTTCTCGAAGGACAGTACACATTTCGGGTCAAGATCTGAGTCGCCCGGAAATTTCGTACAAATCGCTTTGTAATGAGTTGTTTACGATTAGAAGTGGTTTTAAAACGCTCCTAGATTCGGCGGGCGGGTACTCGATAATTCTGGGTTCTTCTCAAGTTTTACAATAGTAATGAGGTGAGTTACGTTATGAATTTTGATTGGTTCTTTATAACAGCGGTTCAGAATGTGCTAGAACGCTAAGGCTGTATATAAGACCCTGAGATGTTTGTGTGGGTGTGTGTGTGTGTGTGTGTGGGTGTGTGTGTGTGTGTGTGTGTGTGGGTGTGTGTGTGTGTGTGTGCACAAGAGAAGCTTATAATTATGTGCGAAGCTTGAGAGTGCAGTGTGACACAAGAGAAGAGCTGTAATAAACTCCACACGGTTATAAATTTTCTACGCGTTCACGGGTCTTTTGTGAGTGAAAGAGACTTCTTAGGCAGTCTATAAGAACTCGCTACGTGAGGAGTGTTCGCCTGTGTATCATCGTATTCTACGGTAAGACAACGGGCTCTTTGAATATTCACCACGAAACACAGCCCTAAATGTAACATTTTCTTGTTTCGTTTCTCCTTATATCAACACTCAAACAGAAATTTAAACTTAATCGAAATTAGAAAAATATAAATAGGGCGTAGCCGTATGCGATGTACCTCGTTGTTATGTCTCGCTCGAAATCTTCCCATCTTTTAAGAAAAGCCAACATAGAACACAGCCATTTGGAATAACAACACGACAGCCATTCAAATATGAAAGACAGATATATCACTTAAGTATATGTTTATCGACATCAAACACCACGGTTATGCTCCTTATTCCATGGGAAGAGGGCGAGGAGGCTTAAACAGGTATAGGTTGTGAATAATCACATTGTGCTTATAATTTCTCGTAAGACGTGTTCTCGGATCTTACATAGCTCCACTCAGTTTTACAAAATTTTGACAAACTGTGAGCTAAACCCCGTTTTACTGCGTGAAAGTGGCTAATAATTATGTTAACAATGTATTTAGGCACCGGGATCTGAAGGCCTCGGAGTTGTAGCCCCTGGTGCTGGAGTTGTTGGTGCTGGAGTGGTTGGTGCTGGAGTGGTTGGCGCTGGAGTGGTTGGTGCTGGAGTGGTTGGTGCTGGAGTGGTTGGCGCCGGAGTGGTTGGCGCCGGAGTGGTTGGCGCTGGAGTGGTTGGTGCTGGAGTGGGCGCTGGAGTGGTTGGTGCTGGAGTGGTTGGTGCTGGAGTGGTTGGCGCTGGAGTGGTTGGTGCTGGAGTGGTTGGTGCTGGAGTGGTTGGCGCTGGAGTGGTTGGTGCTGGGGTGGTTGGTGCTGGAGTGGTTGGCGCTGGAGTGGTTGGCGCTGGAGTGGTTGGTGCTGGAGTGGTTGGCGCTGGAGTGGTTGGTGCTGGAGTGGTTGGTGCTGGAGTGGTTGGTGCTGGAGTGGTTGGTGCTGGAGTGGTTGGTGCTGGAGTGGTTGGTGCTGGAGTGGTTGGCGCTGGAGTGGTTGGTGCTGGAGTGGTTGGCGCTGCTGTAGTTGGCACTATTGTGATCAAATACAAAGGTGATGATATTTACACCCAGATGGATAACTGCACCCCACAGCTGACTGCACCCGAGAAATAGCCATGTTCATACCAATTCCGATTAACAAGACAGCAGCGGACGACTCTACTCCTGTTATTCAAAAGGGTCGATCCCCCAAAATTCAGCCAGTCGCGTGCCGTGGCATAATGAGCACAACACACGGCAAACGTTTTGCCAGACACTACAACGAGGGAAGTACGTGTAGCTTGGTATGACTGAAACATGGTAAGAAAGCAGAAAGTCCATTGACGTCATTTGATGAAACAGACCATTACGTCTATATATTTCACCTTGAAATCACCCCTTTTCCCACACAATCTCGCCCTGGATGCACTGGGTTTTGCCGATACAAGGCAGAGTGAAGTGGCGGGAACTGGGACCTTGCCCTGAATGCACTGGGTTTTGCCGATACAAGGCAGAGTGAAGTGGCGGGAACTGGAACCTTGCCCTGAATGCACTGGGTTTTGCCGATACAAGGCAGAGTGAAGTGGCGGGAACTGGGACCTTGCCCTGAATGCACTGGGTTTTGCCGATACAAGGCAGAGTGAAGTGGCGGGAACTGGGACCTTGCCCTGAATGCACTGGGTTTTGCCGATACAAGGCAGAGTGAAGTGGCGGGAACTGGGACCTTGCCCAGCGGAGTCGTCTATTCTGACAAACATTACAATGTGGCTACTCCACACTATGCCTGGTTGACACGCGCATCTATCACTTTAATTCACAACAGCCAGGTGAAGGGACAACCTGCACATTAATGCATCTTCTAAAGCTGTGGAATGCTTTAACCAAGACCATGCACAACCACAACGACCACAATATGAAAACCAACACCTCAGCAGGACGGGTCAGAACAAAAGCATTCCGCAGTTATTATGTTGTGACGTGCTGTGCAAACGGGGATGTATACAATTATAGAGCTTAGGGCCCAATGAGATGGGGGCCAACTGAGACAGGGTTCCAAAGAGCAATCCCCGTTTACATGATTAGTTCGAGTGGTTTGCGGCGAAAGACTAACCCCGAGATGGTTCGATTGTTTGGGTATAGCTACCGAGCCTCCGGCGAAGTTGTAGTTTGATATGACTGACACATGGAGAGAAGCAATGAGTCCACTGACGTCATTTGAGGAAAGAGACCATTACGTCAATCTCTTTCATCTTGAAATCCCATTCCCATACAATGACGTCATGGGCGTACTGTGTTTTGTCAACACACGGCGGAGTAAAGGGGCGGGGCCTGGGAGCTTGCCGAGTGGAGTGGTAGATTGTGTGACAACATGCATTCAGTAGTGAACTGAAGACAGCCCACAACACGACAGAAACTGTTGCTGTATATATATATATGTATATACGCACACAAATATATATGCATATATAGATATAGATATACGCACACACACATATATATGTACCTCCTATAACAGGACAGACACTGTTGCTGTATATACGTACCTTCTATAACAGACACTGTTGCTGTATACACGTACCTCCCATAACACAACAGACACTGTTGCTGTATATACGTACCCCCTTTAACAGACACTGTTGCTGTATATACGTACCTCTTTTAACAGACACTGTTGCTGTATATACGTACCTTCTGTAGCAGGACAGTTTCCAGGGACCACCAAGACGTCATCAATGGCCATGTCACCCCTGTAGGAACTTCCATCAATACCTTCAAATACCAACTGAAAAAAAAATGGAATACAATAAAATGATCAAGGACAACCCGGAAAAAATCACACAATCAAGAGAATTTTTTAAAACTACGTTACTGTCCCTTTCGGGCTGCTTCCCCCAGGGGAAGCGCGTCGCCGCGGTGCAGCGCCACGCAATACCTATCCTATTATTCAATTTTGCTGATAGAGGAAAGCCGTATAATCCGAAGAGAAACTCGCAATGAGCAGCCCGGTAGCCAGGAAAAACCGGTATCACAAATGATACAAAATCGACCCGGGCTTGAACCCACGCTTCATCGGTCGGCGTGACAGCCGTGACGGCCATTTCGTAGTGCAGCGGCAAACACACAGCCCCCCCCCCCCCCCCCCAATTATCTTCTGTCGCCAGAACTATTGTTGTTTTTGTTTTTGTGTTGTTTTGTTGTTTTCCTGGTCTTTGTTTATGTTTTGTTTCGCGTGTCTGCATGCCTTTGTTTTCAGTTTTAAACACGGATATGACGAATGTCCACTTCACGTTGTCCACTTCACGTTGTCCACTTCACGTTGTCCACTTCACGTTGCTGCCTTAACAACCGATTTCTGTCAGAGACCCCGCTAAATACTGAGAGGCGTGCCAACATAACATTCACGGTGATCTCATAGGTTTAACAATGTTGTTTCGCAAGTTACAGTTCATGAGGTAAGACAAATACTGAGAAAACACTTCATCCAGATCAGGGACAATGCTGAAATCTGTACCTCGGCCAACATGTGGGACAGTACTGTCAACATGCGGTCCCAGTACTGTCAATATGTGCATGGTCCCTGTACTGTCAACATGTGGTCCCAGTACTGTCAACATGTGGTCCCTGTCCTGTCAACATGTGGTCCCAGTACTGTCAACATGTGGTCCCTGTCCTGTCAACATGTGGTGTCAGTACTGTCAACATGCGGTCCCAGTACTGTCAACATGTGGTCCCAGTACTGTCAACATGCGGTCCCTGTACTGTCAACATGTGGTCCCTATCCTGTCAACATGTGGTCCCAGTACTGTCAACATGTGGTCCCAGTACTGTCAACATGTGGTCCCAGTACTGTCAACATGTGGTCCCTATCCTGTCAACATGTGGTCCCAGTACTGTCAACATGTGGTCCCAGTACTGTCAACATGCGGTCCCTGTACTGTCAACATGCGGTCCCAGTACTGTCAACATGCGGTCCCAGTACTGTCAACATGCGGTCCCATTACTGTCAACATGTGGTCCAAGTACTGTCAACATGCGGTCCCAGTACTGTCAACATGTGGTCCCTATCCTGTCAACATGTGGACCCAGCACTGTCAACATGCGATCCCAGTACTGACAACATGGCAGAACTTCAAACTCACTTGTTTATAAACTCCTACAATGTCCACTTCAAAAGTTCCTTTCTTCCAGCCTTGCCATTGGTTTCCCGATCTGGTGAATTCTACAGTTCGTTGGTTGTTGCCTTCTTGCGTATACACGTTCAGGGTTCCCATACTGCTGCCGTACATGTTGTACCAGAAGGTGACACAACTCACCCCGTGGTGTTTTATGTGTGGGCTCAGCAGTACCGCCCTGTCACCGGCATTCACCAGTGGTGATGTGAACTCTGAAGTCTCAAAGTACATGTAGTAACCTTGGATTGGAAATAATTATAATATATGCACGAATCAATAATAATGACACAACCTTCTAAATTAACATCTTAGACAAAGTCATTACAAATATGATTAAGATCAACTTCTCAGATCAACAAATGTTTCTGTTTCTCAGTGTTGTTGTTGGTGTTTGTTAGAGGTGAGCGGGACGACCTATGTCCATGTTACTGGTTAGTCTAAACTAGACAGACCACAACACTCCCGTAAATCGAAGGGGACTATCGCCCAGAAATCAGCCAATCGTGTGCCGCGGCACACTGACCACAATGCGTGGCTTGGTCTGGCAACTTTTCTTGACAGACACGAAAAAGAGGGACGCACGTGTAGTTCGACGTGGCTGAAAGCATTGGAAGAAAGCACTAGATTCAATGACGTCATTTGAATAAAAATACTATAACGTCAATCTCTTTCATCTTGAAATCACTATTTTCCCGTAACATGACGTCATAGACATACTGTGTTCTGCAATTACACGGCAGAGTAAAGGGGCGGGGCTTAGTCTCGGGGAGTCGTCAGTTCAGCTCCGTGACAATACCACGTTCACCTAGCGAACTCCCCGTGCAGCTTGTGGTTTACTAGATGTTTTGTATGTCGGTCTAGTTTGACATGGGCTCACGGGCGGCGTAAAGCCCTAAATAACAAACGACTTACATAATTATGCTCACGGCCTGGTATGTCAGTATTTGTAACACGGAATCGTAAGTATACTACCCGATGTTTATGTTTCCGGCCTGACTACGTGCGCGTTACTCGTAGTTGATCATCATGCGTAGGATGCTAATGCCGTGTGTGTGTGTGTGTGTGTGTGTGTGTGTGTGTGTGTGTGTGTGTGTGTGTGTGTGTGTGAACCTCCGGCTTATATAATCATTCCGTGTTGTTGTGCTTTCTGTTACGCCATTTCATTATTTGTACAGACAACTCACTTTCATTGTAATGGACGTCAGTCCGAACAATAAAAATGTCTGAGTGAGAGTATGAGTGTACTGGATGTTTGCCTCCGCTCCTGTATTATCATGCATTTCTAGTATTGTATATCAACTACACGGTTCCTGTCATTCTAATATTCTATCCTTATCTTCACTATCTCCTTCTGCTGCTTTGCTGCTGTTGTTTTTCCTTACCTATCCCAGTGGTATGATCGCCTGTTGTTGTTTTCCCTTACCTGTCCCAGTGGTATGATCGCCTGTTGTTGTTTTCCCTTACCTGTCCCAGTGGTATGATCGCCTGTTGTTGTTTTCCCTTACCTGTCCCAGTGGTATGATCGCCTGTTGTGGTTTTCCCTTACCTGTCCCAGTGGTATGATCGCCTGTTGTGGTTTTCCCTTACCTGTCCCAGTGGTATGATCGCCTGTTGTTGTTTTCCCTTACCTGTCCCAGTGGTATGATCGCCTGTTGTTGTTTTCCCTTACCTGTCCCAGTGGTATGATCGCCTGTTGTTGTTTTCCCTTACCTGTCCCAGTGGTATGATCGCCTGTTGTTGTCTCTTACCTGTCCCAGTGGTATGATCGCCTGTTGTTGTCTCTTACCTGTCCCAGTGGTATGATCGCCTGTGGGCCCTGTAGATGAGGAGGCTGTGCGTCCCCGATGGCGCGTCCAGTCAAAATCATCGCCTGTCTCCTGTGTATATCCACATATTGTGGGCAGTTCAAAATCACAACTGGCGGCTGTAACAGAAACAGTGGATGTAGCAAGGTGCCAGGTTACACTCTGGATCTGCAAGTTACTGACCAGCTCCTCTCTGAAGTGCTTCTATTCGACATTCTACATATTGTGGGGCGGGAAGAGAGCGAGATTAAACAGATCAGCTGTCTCTATATGAGCATGGTGGACTTAGAATGTTGAATTTATATTCATTTGTTTCGAGAGCCTGGCCTCTCTCACTGGCACTTGTCCTTAATCCTTGTAAAATAAAGTTCATTCAATCAATCATTCATTCAGTCTTCATTCATTTATTCTTTCTCTCTCTCTGTCTCTCTCTCTCTCCAATACAACACAAACACCGTGATTAAAAGCAGCACAAAGACGAGGACAAATGATTGCTGTAACTAACTTCCTTGAACGGGAGGCGGCGCCTGTGTCGTGGTTGTTGTTAGACCTGCTGGCGTCGGTTCAGTCCCAGTGGGCCTTTCTGTTCGGAACAATGCACACACAAAATTCTCAATTCATGCAAACAACGATAATAATGAATGGAAATACATACCACCGAAACAATACTGAATACAACCGCTGAGGGATTTCATTCACAATATGGGACAAGACAAGCGTGACATGTGAGGATGGGACAGGCCGAGCGTGACGTGTGAGGATGGGACAGCCCAAGCGTGATATGTGAGGATGTGACAGTCCAAGCGTGACGTGTGAGAATGGGGCAGGCCAAGCGTGACGCATGAGGATGGGACAGGTCAAGCGTGACGTGTGAGGAGGGGACAGGTCAAGCGTGACGTGTGAGGAGGGGACAGGCCAAGCGTGACGTGTGAAGATGGGACAGGCCAAGCGTGACGTGTGAGGATGGGACAGGTCAAGCGTGACGTGTGAGGAGGGGACAGGTCAAGCGTGACGTGTGAGGATGGGACAGGCCAAGCGTGACGTGTGAGGATGGGACAGGCCAAGCGTGACGTGTGAGGAGGGGACAGGTCAAGCGTGACGTGTGAGGATGGGACAGGCCAAGCGTGACGTGTGAGGAGGGGACAGGCCAAGCGTGACGTGTGAGGATGGGACAGGCCAAGCGTGACGTGTGAGGATGGGACAGGCCGAGCGTGACGTGTGAGGATGGGATAGGCCAAGCGTGACGTGTGAGGATGGGACAGGCCGAGCGTGACGTGTGAGGATGGGACAGGCCAAGCGTGGCGTGTGAGGATGTATGCACAGTTGATTGCACAGGACAACTAGCGGTCGGAGCTAGGATACAAGTCTTATTTAAAGATGCTAAACTTCAAGACAGTTGCCTACCCGGACAAGCGTCGGGTGTGACGTCCACTTCATCAATGGCCATATCACTCGTATAATTGCTACCCCGTACTCCTTTAAAGAGAATCTGAAGAAGATACATGCAATGTGCCACTTTACACTTTGCCTTTACATGAAACTGTGCCATGATACGGATGTGTGTGTGTGTGTGTGTGTGTGTGTGTGTGTGTGTGTGTGTGTGTGTGTGTGTGTGCGTGCGTGCGTGCGTGCGTGCGTGCGTGTGTGTGTGTGTGTGTGTGCGTGCGTGTGCGTGTGCGTGTGTGTGTGTGTGTGTGTGTGAGAGAGAGAGAGAGAGAGAGAGAGAGAGTCCAAGCTGACTTTGAGGCTCTTTCAATGCGTAGTATCAAAACTATTCATCGTTTATTATTATAATGGATTGTCATTGAAATAATTCAACTAAAATGCACAACCAACCTTGACAGGCGTGGAACCGTCCACATTCAACGAGACTCTCTTCCAACCTTGACCTTGGTTTCCTGACAGGGACCACAGCTTGACCAAATTGTTCGGGTCGCCGTTAGGGAGAGAGAAAACTGTTAAACTGCCCATACCCCATCCGTACATGTTGTAGAAGAAGTGCAGGCAGAACTCGGCAGTAGATGGCGTGAATAGAGGGGAGAGCAGTTCGGCTGTACTGCCAGGGTCACGCCACGAGGTCTCCAGGTACATGTATTTGTCTGTAGGACAGAATGCACAAGAAATGGAACACTTTAACTCTGATCAGCCCCTGCACACTGCATGATAAGACTGGTCAGAAAGAACAAACCACTCCACACCAGTAGAAGCCACTTCAAGCCACTACTACACAGGGCGTGGGCCTTCAAAGCTAGTCCCGAGACTACTGCTGATTGCATAACAGTGGCTTGAAGTGGCTCCTAGTCGTGTGCACAGATTTTAGCTACAAGCGTCAGCCTCCGTTGCGAAGGGAGCTAAAAGTGTACGAGTGGGCAGATTCAAACACATTCGACATGTATTGCAGCGACGTGTCGATCATGAAAGCGCCAAGTTTCACTTGGTTTACATTCTGAAGGCCATATCTTCGAATTTTCAAAAACGGTAGGCAGAAAACAGTAGTTCGTCTGCTCATGTTTTCCCTTTTTGTCTGCTTGTTGTTTTGCTGTTCGTTGCACTGTCTTTCCGAATGCAGTCAACATCATCTTACTTATTAAATACATTATCAGCGCTTTTAGCAGGTCAGAAATCTCCATTTCAAGGCCACTGACCGATGACGTAAGGGGAGTGTGTTTTTGTGAACTCGTAAATCACTGAGTGGGTTATGGAAAGTCATAACTCACACTTTCGCTCTCTGTTTCCTTGCTATTTTCAGACGTACAGCACTCGAAGTTAATTCACTGAAAATTTGCACTGGCGAGTGGTGTAAATTTGCCTAAGTTCCTACGCAGAAGAGAAGAAATGATTTTTATATAATATACGAATGGTGTTCATACTCAGGCCTAAGACTGTGACCATAGCGGTGAATTAACGTTGGTATGAGTAACAGTGGGACACAGCGACACCCAGCGCTGTCGTAGTGCATTTCGTGGAATATTTATGTCATGGCGAGGCTAACCTACCATTTGGTGAGAACGGTCACAAATCTGGAAACGTGAACATGTTCTGTGTCGGAAAGACAACTATTAACGATTGCTTGCTAGAGGAGTCGGTTCCTGCATAACTTAGCATAACACGGTATGAAGCGTGTTAACGTCATTTACCTGCAGGCGCAGATCCAGAAGGCCCAGTGTTGGAAGAGGGCGTCTGTCCAAACTTCTGTGTCCAGTTGAAGTCGTCTGTGGTCAGCTGCTCATAACCACAGATTCCCGGAGAATTGAAGTCGCAAACCAGGGCTGTAATAAACAGAATATTGCCAGAAAACATCACGAATGTCGCCAGAAAACATGAACATCCCCCCCCCCCCCCCCCCAAAAAAAAAAAAAAAAAAAAAAAAAAACACCCCCCCCCCCAAAAAAAAAAAAAAAAAAAACCGCGGTAAACACTGTCAGAAAACATCATGAACATTGCCAGAAAGCATAATGAATCTTGCCAGAAAATATCATGAACATTGCCAGAAAGCATAATGAATCTTGCCAGAAAACACCATCAACATTGCCAGAAAGCGTAATGAATCTTGCCAGAAAACACCATCAACATTGCCAGAAAGCATAATGGATCTTGCCAGAAAACACCATCAACATTGCCAGAATGCGTAATGAATCTTAACAGAAATCATCATAAACATTGCTAGAAAGCATAGGCCAATGAATCTTACCAGAAAACATCATGAACATTGCCAGAAAGCATAATGAATCTTACCAGAAAACATCATGAACACTGCCAGAAAGCATAATGGATCTTGCCAGAAAACAGCATGAACATTGCCAGAAAGCGTAATGGATCTTGCCAGAAAACACCATCAACATTGCCAGAAAGCGTAATGGATCTTGCCAGAAAACACCATCAACATTGCCAGAAAGCGTAATGAATCTTAACAGAAATCATCATAAACATTGCTAGAAAGCATAGGCCAATGAATCTTACCAGAAAACATCATGAACATTGCCAGAAAGCATAATGAATCTTACCAGAAAACATCATGAACACTGCCAGAAAGCATAATGGATCTTGCCAGAAAACAGCATGAACATTGCCAGAAAGCATAATGGATCTTGCCAGAAAACACCATCAACATTGCCAGAAAGCATAATGAATCTTACCAGAAAACAGCATGAACATTGCCAGAAAGCATAATGGATCTTGCCAGAAAACAGCATGAACATTGCCAGAAAGCGTAATGGATCTTGCCAGAAAACACCATCAACATTGCCAGAAAGCATAATGAATCTTGCCAGAAAACAGCATGAACATTGTCAGGGGAAACAAAAAGCATGCACGTTGTCAGAAAACATGGTGAACGCTATGAAAGTTAATCGTCACTGTTTCGTCTTACCGTAGCTGTGATGGTATTGTGTTTGTGGATGTTTACGTTGTTGTTTCGGATTATTTTCAAGATCACATGAACTGTATTTCTGAAGTTCTAATTACGTTCACATTCCTCCCTCAACGTGGCCAGCACTCGCACAGAACACTTGTCAACATTTCAACCGAATCCTGCACCTTATAGGGTGCTGTTGTTGGTCGCTGGTGATTTTTTTTTTTTTTTTGCGATAAATTCTTTCCAAACATAAAAGGCCTCTTGTGTGCAACACGACTGGTAAAGGTTATACGTGGTTTTACCCAGTGGTACTGTAAACTTCAAACTGACACCTTGCAGTTTACGCATAGTAAACCGTCACCAAAACTATTCCTTGTTTTAGTCTGCGCAGTGATTATTTGGATTCAGTGACATTTCAGAAACGACAAAAATATCGTGTTGTGTGGTGTGTAGTTTTTATATGTTGTGTTTTAAAAGAGAAAAACGAAGAGTAACGTTACTTTTGGTGGAAACTGGCGGCTGTGCTGTCGTTGTCGGAGGCAGTCCAGGAGGAGGTTCTGGTAGGGATGCTGCACATTTGATAAACATTCTCTTTATGCATTGCTCAGCGTTACTGGGCAGTAAAATGAAAAAAAAAATCAAACCCAAAACAAAACAACAAACAACAAACAAACAAAACGGGATAGAGGCTCAAGCAAAACGAGCAAAGCAGTAGCATTCGAGAAGTCAAAGATACAATGTATACAAAGTGTGTTTAGTCGAATTTCTTTCAATCAGACAGGCAGCTGGATGGGCAGTTCATCCAACGTTTTAAGTTGACGTGTGTTTGTAAATCTGACAGCTTAATCATTCATGTGTAGACCTGGACACCGCCCAACAGCTGTGCTGACGTCATCGATTGCAATATCGCTTTGATATCCGGGTCCACGTGACGCCTCCCAAAGAATCTGGAATACAGAATAAAACAAATGTGCAGGTCTGTGTCGCTAACTCGAAGCTTAAGGCGTCAAACTGCATTGGTTTACTTTATTGAAACTAACTCCTGATTCAGTAAGCAGTAAGCAGGAGTTTAAGGCAGTCAATACTTAAGCGCATATGCAGGGAGGGGTGACAGAGACACAGCCCCGCCACACGTGACTTCCAGTATACCAGCTACAGTACAACAGAGACTGCCACTCCCTTGTGGACGTGTACAGCCACACCAGATGCTGAAGCACCATCAACCCCGGGGGACGAAAATCACGGCACATGCACTTCCATAGTCTCTCCACACTGAAGGAGACTATTGCTACTTTGTTTCTTCGTTGTATGTATGTATGTATGTATGTATGTATGTATGTATGTATGTATGTATGTATGTTTGTATGTATGTATCTGTGTTTGTTTGTTTGCTTGCTTTAGTTGTAGTCGTTTATTTGTTGTTGTTTTGTGTTGGCTTGTTTGGCTGAATTGCCGGTTGGTTGGATTTGTTTTACTGCAAGAGAGGTTACTTGTGAAGTAGCCATAACAATAGACAGTTGCTAAGCACGGTCAGTGCCAGAGAAAAACAAAATGAAACGTTTTGAGGTTTTCTCCCTTTTCCTAACGATAATAACCACTGAAGAAAATATAATGTCCTCGCGATGATGAAAATCATAGAATCATCATGAATCACCAGCAAACCAGCATCACCATCCCCATCACCATTATCATCATTACCTGTACTGGCACGGACGTGTCCACCTCCACCTGTGCCTGATACCATATATTCTCCTGATCACCAGACAGACTCCATAGCAACTTCTTGTTGGTGACGTCCCCATTCGGAACAG
The DNA here is from genome assembly GCA_018292915.2 of Batillaria attramentaria. NCBI lineage: Eukaryota > Metazoa > Mollusca > Gastropoda > Batillariidae > Batillaria > Batillaria attramentaria. Next base: position 98,013 of record JACVVK020000316.1, on the reverse strand, counting down.
AGAACACCCTCAGAGTCCCCATGCTCTCGCCGAACATGTGGTACCAGAAACTGACGCAGGCGTAAGGTGACTTAGGGTCAAACATCGGCGAGGACAAGGACGACGTGCATCCGCTGCATCTCCATGACGTCTCCATAAACATGTAGCGACCTTGAAGACAGTGAACATGAACATTACTTGACATTGGTCTGGGTGAGTGTTTGAGAGTTTAACGTCCTTTTCCACCACTTTTGGACATTGGTCTGATGACATAAGGTATTACATGATGTGTGTTAACGAATGACCATTGAACAACCTGCAAGTCATCAGCTGAGTGATCAGGAAAACAAAAAGGAACAAGATCTCAAAAAATGACACTGGTCTGATAACCATTTTTTTTTTTTTTTTAAACAGTGAAGCCCGGACATCAGCTTAAAATAAACAACTGATTTATCTATGATGATGAACGTGCACCATTAAATCAAATATACATTGCATCCATTTGTGATTTTAAGAAGTTCATACATTTATCAAATAAACCTCAGCTTTTGTAGGGCCAAACTAACATAATGTAGTTTTATGTTAGTCACGTGATGCGTTTCATCGCTGTCACGTGTTGCGCAGACAACAACTTCCTGTGGTTGCGATTCGCTTTTGAAGTATGCTGGAGTATGCTCGGTGCGTTTGTAAAGTAGTTGACACAAACGTTGCCGCATTCACTAATACTTGTGAAGCATTGAAAAGAAGTCTCTACTTGTCACCCACACACATAGTCCGATTCATCTCACTCAGGAGGCCTGAGTCACATTCCTACATTCACAAAGGCTGTTTGGAGCGCGCGTTGTGAGGCGGTGGGGATTTTCACTGTGTGTCGGCTGGGTAGCAACGTGGGTTGGTATCAAAGGTGTGACAACTCTAAGATCCTACCGTGACACTGCAACCGTTAGAAATCCCGAACGAAGTCGCTGTACGTTTTCTGTGTCGCCCGACAGGTCCGCAAAGACTGAAATTATAGGTGTGGGAAATCCGAGACAACGAAAGGGTAGGGTTCTGTTTACTGATGGCGGCTGGTACAAATGTTCACAGTAAGATCGTAAATCAACGCTTGAAGCACTCATCCACCCGCGCATAATCTAAAACGTTTCAGAAACGCTGTCTTACCTTGTGGCTTCATGACCAAAACTTCCAGTTCACACATCTGTAGGGAAGGCGCTGGTTTGGATATCTTCACGTAGCGTCCACTGACAGCCTGAGTGCAGTAGACCGTGAGTACTTCACCCAGGACAGAGCTCGAACCAGCAAACGTTGCACACGTCTCGGCTGTTGCTGATGAAGCCGTTGGAATGTCGTCAAACACTTCAATGACGTAGTTGGTCAGTCTGGTTGCTGTCAAAATCAACCGTACGTTGTTCCTTTTATACTTTCTGTGCTTGATGGACACGATTATCCTGTATAGGTTGCTAGACAATATACTAGTATAGGCTGGGTTTCGGGGGGGGGGGGGGGGGGGGGGGTAGGAGGTGGAGTTTGAGGGAGGTGACAGAAGAAAATTGTAGCCCAAGGCCGAAATTTCGGAAACAGTTAATAGCTTCTCCCTGCAAGCTTTGTTTACAGAAGTAAATCTATGAGGCGCCATTTGCACGAAGCAGACCGGAGGCGGAAGCTCGTTGTTGAACAGTACATGTATCGCCGCATTACTTGTGCGTTTGGCACGTACGAAACTGTTCTAAAGGTGTCATCTCAGTCTATAAAACCTACCTAAATGATTAACCTTACTTCTTAAAGCCGAGTTTTTTGCGTAAAGCTGAGTTGTAAAACCAAACCTCAGCTTTGGTGCACGGCTATAAAACGGTTTGGTGCAAACGTCGCTCCATATGAAATCGGGAAATGGCCGCTTCCCGCTTGAAATTTTCCCTTGGCTTCTTTGGTTTAGATATGTCCGTGAAATGTTTGTTTCGTTGTCTGGGCAGCTTGTCGTGTTCATCTGCGAAACGTCTGCGCCGTTCCTATGCGTTCTCTTATCATTTGCTTGCTCCAGAGTTCTAACCCGTAATCGCTATGCTAACACATCTACCTGCCGCTGCAGAAATGATCACAGTAGCAGACGACTTCCCGTTTGGCGAATCTTTTGTTGGATTTGCGAGGTCTGTGTCCATAAATCGGCAAAACATCGGTCTGTATAGGCGCATGTTGATATTTAGTGATAGTCATAAAATGATTTCAAATCAGTTACGTACCGTTTGCACATAATAGGCGTTGGGACGCACCCAAATTACTGCATAAAAATCGTTTCCGTGGACAGGTTTTCTAAAGTACAAAAAAATGGGTGATCCTAGATGTATTTTGTGTGCTGAATCCAAATCTGAAGAGTTCTCACCTGTAACTATTCGCATTTTTTTAGTATCGTCATTTTCTATTTTTAGCACTTGTACTTTTGACTGTGCGCACCTGGCGACAAACAAACTTATGGCATTCTTCATGGTAATTTTGTTCAGTTTGTTGAAAAACAAACATTCTGGACATGTGAAGCAAATCTAAGAGACTATGGGTCTTGTGAAAGGCTTTGAAAAGAGATAAAGACAGTGATATCACTGATAAGGACAAAGCTGTTCACAGACTAATTCAGTATCAGATGCATGCCACACTGACGCCTCAGGAGCGTGTGTTTGTATACATACATACTGTGACAAAAACTCCAGGAGAGCATAACAATGAAAATCAAGATCTAACAAGAAAAAATTGAGGACTTCAACACAGATTAGTACTGTATGTATCGTATCTGGGCTTGCTACGCGGAGCATAGCAAAGAATCATTGAAAGTTGAGCACAGCTATGTCTCCACATGAATGATGCAGCATTACACAGTATAACTTATCAGTTGATTTACCACAGTATAACTTATCAGTCACTTTTAAGTCTGCGCATCACTAAAGTCTTTCAGTGCACTAAAAAAAATCTTAATACTTGTTATGGACAAGTATTAAGATTTGTTTTAGTGCACTGAAAGACTTTAGTGATGCACAGACTTAAAAGTTAAATCAACTGATAAGTTATACTGTGGTAATGTCCATAACATGAAAAATAACCACAGACGCGCAAGACATTTTGTTTATGGAAAGAGGACTTTACCCAGTAACCCCATCCAGATATAAAAAAATATAATAAAAAGGAATAATAGAAGTATTTAAACCAACAAAACCAACCAACAAGTGAGAAGAGGAACACTCAAAGTGGTATGATGAATTTTATTTTTTATTTTTTTGTGTATTTCACGTATGAAGATGGAGATGAGAATGAGTATGAAAGATGATGTGAAGTGATGGGTTAAAACGTATGATTTGTAGTGTGTATCAGTGTGCGTGTGTGTTGGTTAGTGTTTATTAGTGTGAGTGTGTGTTGGTTTGTTAGGTGTCTCTAGAAGTGGTGGGCGTCTGTATGGGTGTGTGGCTGGGTTTGGAAGGAAAGTTTTTTCTGCAGTGTGGTGGAGGTAAGAGTGGTCTGTGTGATCTGTTTGGTGTGGCGTATGACGGTGTTGTGTACGGTTGTCGTGGTTTTGGTGCAGGTGATGAGGATGTTGTGGGTGCAGATGTGGATGTGAATGATGTGTGCATATGTGTAGATGAGGATGGTGTAGATGCGAACGTGGAAGATGGTGGCATGGGTGTAGGTTTGTTTGATGGGGGTGGTGCAGGCAGGGGTACAGATGAGGTTGGTTCAGGTGTATGCGTGGATGAGAGTGGTGGTTTGGTTGAAATTGCAGATGTGGATGTGTGTGAGGGTAATGTAAGTGTATGTGTGGATGAGGGTGGTGCAGATGTTGATGTGGGTTGTATGTGCACAGGTTTAGGTGAGGGTGGTGTGGATGCAGGTGTGGGCGTGCACAAGTGTGGTGGTAGGGGTGTATTCCTAGTGTATGCATCAAGTACTGTCATGTGTGGTGTGTGTTCCTGTGTAATCTTGTGTTTGAGTCTGTCCATTATGTTGTCTGTAAGTGTTGTAGTGTTAAGAAGAGAGTAGCCTTGATTGTTGTGATATGATTGAAGGTCCATGATGCGGTGTAGAAGAGCACTTTTGATTCTGAGGTTGTTGTCTGTAAGAAGTTTTTGCATGAAGAAAGGTGTAGATCCGGGTAATGTGAGCTGTGGTGCATATGTAAGTGGTGCTGGGAGGATGTTGTTGTTTGAGTGGATGTCAGTGATGAGTTGGTCTAGCTGGTGTGCAATGTAGAAGTGTTGCAATACTGTGTCAGTGTCTGTTGTTTACGTGTCCATGGGTTTGTCAAATTCTCTATTAATAATATCCAGATCCTCTGATGTCAGTATGTATTGTGTTGTGGTTTATGCTGCGTGTTCTGTGTTTGTATCTGCGGTGTGTGTTATGGTGCTTATTGAGTGTTCTGTGTTTATGTCTGTGGTGAGAGCAGTTGTGTGTGTTGCGGTGTGAGCTGGAGTGTGTTCCGGTGTTGTGTAAGTAGAAATATTGTCAGGTGATGATGATGATGAGAGTGAAGATGGATAAATGATATTGATGGATGAGGATGATGTTTGTGGTGGTCATTTCTGTGGAAAGAAAAATAAGTAGTTCAGTTAATGTGGTTGTGTCTGCGTTTCTTTTGTCTCTTCTTTTGCAACCTCTTTGCTGGTGGTGTCTCACTCTCTGGCTCTGTGTGCAACAGAGACACATCCCTTGAAGCCCTTCCTTCAATTCTGTGAAGCCTGAAATACATCATAATGCACAATGTTAGAGAATGAAATAAATAAATAAACATACATGCTGCTCATACAATTTACAAAACACACAGTTTGCCGCCGGTTGTTAATGAAAATGTAATGAGAGAGAGAGAGAGAGAGAGAGAGAGAGATGTATTTTATTTTCCGTCTATAATGGTAATGCTACATGCCATCATGGCTTTTGTTCTTCAATATCAATGAGAAACGTTATCAATTGGAAACTTACCGGGCTGAGTCAGTGAATCGGTTGTAACATTGCCTGTGAAATCCAACACCTGCGTCAGAAGCCTCATGCAAACTGCTACATGACTCTGCAGATGTTGCGACGAACACGCGAGCCACGTCACCTTGAGCTCCTACCAGACGCTTCCATTTGTTCGAGAAATCTAGAATTCTGTCAAAAGTTGTCTCTGTTAGGGCGCAAATCGCTTTATCTTCGTTTGTAGCACTAAAATGAATGACACAACGTACTTTTGCAGCAGACGCCGCCGAGAGCGAAGCAGACGACACCATGCTGCTACTGCGCACTGAGGCAAATAGGCTTTTTTTTTTTTCATTGGTCAGAAATCAAGCAAGCGGCAATCACAACTCAGCGGTCGTAGTCTCCCTTGTTTTCGACAGAGCTCGATTTTGGCAGATTATAACAGACGATTTCTATAAAATGCGAATCGTTACACGCGAGAACTCTGCGGTTTTCAAAAAAGAAAGTGTTGATGAGCTGTACGTGTCATAAAAAATCTTGTACTTTAGTAATACCGTCCACGGATTGAAACAAACGGCATCTCCGTCCTACTGCCTAATAGAGCTGCCGCGGTTAACCGGTTTACCGGTTATAACCGGTTCCCATTTGAACCGGTTCGCCGAACCGGTTCGAGTTGCCGCGAACCGGTGTTTTGGTCATAGACTATAGTACACGTACGTATAGTACACGTAAAGTTACTTTGTCATCTTTTTAAGTTGTTTCTCTATAGAGAAACAACTTTATGAGACGGGGAAGATTTTGCTACGCGCAGCAGCAAGTTTCAGTGATACAAAACAAGACTGTGACGTTTCTCCACACAATACTTACTTTCACGCACACAGTGACGTATAACGAAATATGCGTCATAGACACTCGACGTGCACACTATGCTGCTGCGTTCTTTTTGGCGGGAGTTGACGTGTGTGTGTGTGTGTGTGTGTGTGTGTGTGTGTGTGTGTGTGTGTGTGTGTGTGTGTGTACGGATGTAATGATGGCTATCTCCTAAACCACCTCTTTGGAGGCCTTTTTACTTTGATATAAAATGGGAATTCACCTTCTCCAGACCTACCTTTCACGAATTTTATCCTGCGGCATTTTCAAAGGAGTTATCGCCGATTTTTAAAAAAATCGGTCATGTTACGATTTTTTTCGGAAAAAAAAATGTTCAAATGGCTTCATTTTCTGAAATTGCGAAGATCATCCAATTATACTGCCTGTCTGACGTCTCTCTCTCTCTCTCTCTCTCTCTCTGGGGTGCCAGGGTGGCCGAATGGTAGAGCGTGGGACTTTCAGTGCTTGGGCCGAGAGTTCGAATCCCGACCGCTGGGGCCAAATATTTGTGCTGGCCTTTTCCTCGTTGCCCCGTCTTTGATATCACCCTTATGTGGTGGAAAAGGACGTTAAACTCCTAAACACCCACCCACCCAACCTCTCTCTCTCTCTCTCTCCCTTCTTCCCCCACCCGGCCCCACCCCCCACCCCCAGTCACGTGGCTAATCGGTCGAGGTCGTAGAGGATCTAGTGTCATTGGTAGAACTTGGAGAGGGGAGAACCGACAACAAAACAGACAAAATAAAATGAAGTTTGGAGAAACAACTTTGTAGGACGGGGCCGTTCCTCCTTGTTTCTTCTAATTTCTTCTTGGCGGCCGCTGGAATTCTTGTAACGTATCTGCATATCTTGTAGTCTCGTCTGTATCCTACTCTGTAACCTAAGCTGGGGTTGGGGGAGGAGGAGGATTGGGGGGGGGGATAATGTTGTTGACATTTTTTCCGCACTTCTTCTTCTCATCCTCCTCCTCCTCTTTTTTCTTGTTTGTTTGTTCGTTTTGTGTGTTTGTTTGTTTAGCCAGGATTTATTTTTGACGACTAGCAATCAGTTTACTGCAGCCTGATCGCTGATGCACTTGAACACACACACATATATATATGAACATGCATCGCATAAAACGCCAATATTTTGTGCAGACCTCAAACACCTTTTGGTGATGACTGAACCGGAAAAAAACACCGGTTTAAAAAACCGGTTTGAAGTTAAAAAACCGGTAAAAAACCGGTTTGGATTTTTGAACCGGTTCACAGCTCTACTGCCTAATAATCTTCGGCTGAGCTATATCCGAAACGATTTCAGTCACGGCTTCGCAGCAAGGACACATCGGACCGCACGTGACTGGCTGGTTTACCGCAATGTCAAGGGCAGTGGAATATTTTAAGCATGGTAGGCTTTAGATAGGGACTCGGGCATTGTTTACGTTGGTATCACTAACAGATCAACGACCTTTCCCATGAAGTACATCGAGGGCTACCGCATGGCTCTCGACCAATCCCTGTAGGAGAACTAAAATGAAATGAAAACAACAGACTATATTGTATTGTCACAGGTTCAGTTTACAGTGATTTGTCTCTGCTACAGCTCCTTTGCTGGTACCGGCTCGATCTGTATATCTTGCCAGTTTACTAACTGTGTACACACCATCCACACAGCTCAGGTCTTCAGCTGACTCACCTGTCGTGTTCCTGCATAGCCCCCACCCCCACCCCCCACCCCTCATCAGGCTCCCTCAACCCCTACTCCAACCCACACCCCACCTCCCACCCCCAAACATTCACAACTCACGGCAGCAGTCGTGACGGTTGGTGAGCACCACTCCTACCACTGGGTATTTCCTCAGAAGGTCCACAAACAGATATGGCGCCGCTTCTGTCTCATCGGACGTGAAACATTTCTGGTTGTCACCATCCACAGCGTTCATCTCGTGGTAAGCTGAACTAAGTCTGTTGTTGGCTGTTACCGGTTTGTCGCGGGCAACGTTGACAAGTTCTGACAGGAAACAAACAGGGCCATTCATAAATGATGATGATGATGATGAAATAAACACAAATAGATGATGATGATGATGATGATGATGATAGCAAACAGGAATAAGCGCACAAATCATGTGCTGGGAGTGGGAAAGGGGGACGAACTACCACAACCATTTTATTGCGAAAATCGCAACAACAACAACAACAACAACAACAACAACAAAATAATAGTAATAAAAAACAAACATGAATAAAATTTGATGATGATGATGGTGATGATGATGATGATGATACAAACAAGAATACGCCCACAATTCATGTGCTGGGATCCCGTGAAAGGGGGACGAACTACCACAACCATTTTGTTGCGAAAATCGCAAATAATAATAAAAATAATAAAACAGATGGGGGCTGAATATAGCTTATAAACAACTGAAAACAACATGTCATTACTGGCGTAAGTCCATTTTCTCTAAAATGGCTGCCTCTGTTTCAACAGTAAGTTGCCTCGAGCCTACCTCGCGCTCCACACATGATGTTTTTATAACTCCAGTGCAGGTTTGAGTCGGGCACACAGTTTGGCGACTGTGATCTTTAGTGGTGTGAAAAAGTGTTATTTTCCTGTTGTTGTTGTTGTTGTTTGTTGCTTTTTAAAATTCATCGTGGGGCAAGGTGCATGCCAGGGGTAAGCTGCCAGTCAGGCTGCAACTTTTATGGAACAAGACAGGAAGCAGGCATATACATGTGAGTGAAGAGGCTTTCCGGTCGGATCTGAAAGTAGATGTGATCACTCTCATACGGGAAGAGGGGAAAAGAGATGGTGATATTTGTCTTCTGTTAGGCGCGAGCCCCTCAACGGTCTGTGCATGGCATTGTTTGTCTCGGCTGAATCACGTTTAGGGGTGACTATGATGCCTGGGTTAACAAGGAATACAATGATAGGTTGTTGAGGCTTGACAGTTTGTGGTGTTCATCGTGTGTGAAGACGATGACTACCTGTTGTGTGATCCCTGTATGGTCCAGTCGCGATAGACGCTGTTCTTCCAATACCACGAAACCAATCGTAGTTATCATTAGTCAGCTGTTGGTACCCACAGATCCCGTCAGCATCAAATGTACAGTTGATATCTGTACAACAAGGTTACAACAATTCAACTTGTAATTACTTGTATCAAATGTACAGTTGATATCTGTACAACAAGGTTACAACAATTCAACTTGTAAATACTTTATCAAATGAACAGATGATATCTGCACAACAGGGTCACAACAATTCAAATTGTAAATAGTTTTATCAAAATCATGTACAGTTGATATCTGCACAACAAGAATACAACCAGTTCGACTGGTAAAACACTTGCTAGCGAAATAAAACTGACATTTTTGAATGTAATCATCGTGTATCTTTTGTTTCTTTGCGTTGTAGTTTGGTTCGTTGTTGTTGTTGTTTTCTGAAGTAGTTCAAATGAAATTTAATAATACATATACATGTACATGTAAACACACACACACAGAGAGAGAGAGAGAGAGAGAGAGAGAGAGAGAGAGAGAGAGAGAGAGAGAGTATTTTAAGGCTTAACGCCGCGTCAGCGACAAAGACTAATTCGCGGCAGGAGAGAGAGAGAGATAGAGAGAGAGAGAGTAATACATACCAGATGGTAACATCACTGCAGAAAAGAAGAAAACAATGTTCATTAGCATTGGTGAGGCTACTGACAATATTTACGTAATTAAACTGTATGTTCATCTACGCTTTTACACTACGAGGGCTGTTCAAATATTAATGGGAATGGGCCTGCCATTTTATAAGTAAACATCGCACAGAAAATAATATACCAAAAGAAAATCTGACTCAAGCCCTATAAACATGCAGAAAAGAATGATGACATCATGACGCATTTTAGAGTATGACCTCATTAAAATCGTCATCCAAACTGCTGAGCCAGAAAACCATGGACGCCGAGAATGAGCATTTTCGCTTCTACACATTCATGAGGCTAAAACTCGGAGACAATGGCAAGAAAATCCTTCAAGATTTGCAAGCTGTTTTTGGAGCCAAGTGTGTTGGTAAGAGCACAGTTTACAGATGGGTCGAAGCTTTTCTAACTGAACAAGGGCCTTCAAGCTCAGGAACCAGTCCTGGCCGTCCACTCACAACTCGGAACGAAAGAAACATTACCCTTGTGAAAAGCCTGATTGACGAAGACCCACATTCGACCATACGCGAGTTGAGTGAAGCATGTGACCTCTCTATCGGCACCATACACAGCATTCTGCATGAAGATCTTCAAATGAGAAACTTGGCTGCAAGATGGGTACCCCATCTCTTAACTGACGAACAAAAGAAACGGCGGGTTGATTGCTCACGCCAACTGCTTCAAGATTTTGAGCCAAATGGACCAAAACGCCTGTGTGACATAGTGACCGGTGATGAATCTTGGCTCACGTTTTACGGCATCCCCAACAAACGCTGCAACCGGGTGTGGGTAGGCCCAGATGGAGACCGACCAGTTGTCCTGAGGCCAGGATTTCAGAGCCGGAAGCATCTTTTCTCTATTTTTTTCAGCACCCAAGGCGTCGTGGCTCTTGATATTCTTCCGGCGAAGGCTGCCATCACTGCCACGTACTATACCAAAGTGGTGCTCCGGAAAGTGGTGGATGCGATCTGCGAGCAGCGCCCAACCGTTGGAACCTCAAGGACCTTAATGCTGCATGATAATGCAGCCCCCCACAAAGCCAAGATCACCACGACCTTCCTAGAGGAAAGAGAGATCAAAGTCTTGGCCCATCCCCCCTACAGTCCGGACTTGGCACAGTGTGACTTCTGGATCTTTCCTATGTTGAAAGAGCGACTCGCTGGACGCAAGTTTGATCGAATCCAAGACCTCTCAAAAGTCGTGAAATCAGAGCTCGAGGGTATCCCGAGGGAAGAGTACCAGAGGGCGCTTCATATGTGGCGAACAAGACTGGAAACATGCATTCGGGCCAAGGGTGAATACTTCAAGGGGACGTAGAAGTTTGGAGTCGATCCGATGCAAGACACGTGAGTAATGGCAGCATTCCCAATAATATTTGAACAGCCCTCGTAGTCTACCGAATCTAATTTTGACCTTGGAATCTCTGCAATAGAATTTTTTTTCACTTCCATTAGGTCGCTATGGGCATTCTGTTCATGGAAAAGTAAGTTAGGACACACAACTTGTTGAACTGACGTAATTAATTAAGAAATTGCAATAAATTTGATGTGATTTTGGCATGACTGGGTTTCCATACGCGGTGCCCCGTTTGTTTCTCTTTCCCGGCCTGCTGACCACCGCTGTAGCTCGGGAAAGTAAACAAGCTGTCACTCACCGCGCGGTCAGCAACGCGCTGAAAAAGCTCGATGTTCATGCTTTTTCACCTGAAAGCGCGCTCTCCCAACGCTAACGAGGGGTACGGCCGGGAATCCCGAGGGGTACGGCCGGGAATCCCATGGGATGCGACATGAGAACAAAAGCTACTTTTTCTTGTTCGATATAGGTAAGTGCGCTTTACTGCACTATTGCTGACTGAGTGTGGTTGGATGCTGACTGAAAGCTACTACTATTAACTGAAATGCGCAAAATGCAAACTTTACCAGACTTTCAAGTTGCTGGTGTGTTCTGTAAACTTTCATCACAGCGTACCTCAGTCAACAAGTGTTTTGAACCACTTACTCCGTAGATTGAAAAAAAAGAGAGTAAATGTTATCAGTTATCTAACATCATTAAGTTTAAGTACTGAATTGGGAAGTTTATTCCAGTTTTTAAAACAAATAAATTTGTCCAGATTCAGCAATACACAAGCTTGTTGAGTTCATCTTGTTTATTTCACTTTATACATTTCACATCTAATTGTGTATAGTCAATGGTTTTGTCCGCGTTGTAGTACATTTTATATCCAGGCACATATCCTTTGAATAACCGATGTGCTGGTGAAATTGGAGGCTTCTGTTTTTCAGCTGTGAATGTAATTAAGCCTTAAACTACTTATTAATTCGTGTGATTGTCTGATTGTTTTCGTGTATAAAAGGTCTCAGTCAAAAGAATAACTATTTGCATGTGTGTATGAAAGGGAGTGGATGACGTTTGCATGCGTGCCTTTCTGAATGTCTGTGATGTGAAAGCGGAGTGAAAGTGAATATTGACCCGGTGAGCTGACCGCATAGTAGTATGTCCGCCTGACACGTCGGGGTCACCACTGTAACGTAAGGCGGTCTCACACTTTCACTCCGCTTTCACATCACAGACATTCAGAAAGGCACGCATGCAAACGTCATCCACTCCCTTTCATACACGCAATTGTTTGTCTCGTTGCCCCGTCTCTGATATAACCCATAAGCGGCGGAAAAGGACGTTAAACCCCCAAACATTCACCTGTCCTCTCAAATGACCTGCCTGTAAGGCATTTTCAGGTACTAACAGACCTCTGTGCTTCTGATTACCTCTTTGCCAAGGCTGCAATGAGTATTGCAAGGACCCTGCACTGACGAAGTTACATGGGTACCTACATTAGTATTATAGCACACTGTTCTGTGACCTTGACACGTATTTCGTATAGTCACGCAGGTGCAGAAAGAGTGTCGCACTGCCAGTTTTTAAGTTGTTTCTCTATAGAGAAACAACTTTATGAGACGGGGCAGATTTTGCTACGCGCAGCAGCAAGTTTCAGTGATACAAAACAAGACTGTGACGTTTCTCCACACAATACATACTTTCACGCACACAGTGACGTAACGAAATCTGCGTCATAGACACTTGACGTGCACACTATGCTGCTGCGTTCTTTCTGGCGGGAGTTGTGAGACGTGTGTGTGTGTGTGTGTGTGTGGACGGATGTAATGATGGCTATCTCCTAAACTACCTCGCTGGTGGCCTTTTTACTTTGAGATAAAATGGGAATTCACCTTCTCCAGAGCTACCTTTCACTATTTTTAGCCTGCCGCATTTTCAGAAGAATTATCGCCGATTTTAAAAAATCGGCCATGTTACGAATTTTTCCGAAAAAAATGTTCAAACGGTTTCATTTTCTGAAATTGGGAAGATCATCCAATTATACTGCCTGTTTTCGTAGCACAGCTCTGTAGCTCTGACAGGTTTTGTGTAAGAAAAATATTTCCGAGGTAGGGGTGGTTTGCATATAAGGCCAAATATCTATGAAAAGACTTCTTCAAATTACTCATCATTCCGGAATTTTTGTCACTTGTGCCAACTGCACATATGACATGAACTACTGCACTATTACAGCTTTAGTATTAAGAATAACAGAGCTTTTACATAAACACATTTTTTTCACGTTTCTGCCAGAAGCGCCGGTCAAAAAAGTTCCAATTTTGCAATTTCGTAAGTACAATCCAAGGCACATTAGTCCACGTTTCATCAGCTCTCTAGATCTTCCAGATTTTATGTCAAAATTAATTCAGTCACGGAAGTCACAAAAGCAACAAGGAAATCACAAGATATGAAGAAGTATCATCTGTCAGACAGCAGCGTGAGGCTGACGTCAAATGTTTGGTTCACAGACAAAATCTGCAAGTATCGTCACTGCTTCCGACATTTCATCAGCCCTCTAGATCTTCCAGATTTCATGTGAAAAATAATTCAGTCGGAGAAGTCTCAAAGTCAACAGGGAAATCACAAGACATGAACAAGCATCCTCAGACGATCTCAGTGCTAGAGGCTGACGTCAAAAGTTTAGTTCACGAAATTGACGTCATCTCTCTCTCTCTCTCTGTGTATGACGACCTGCCTGAGGCTGACGCCAGATGTTTAGTTCACGGAACTGACCTCTCTCTCTCTCTCTCTCTCTCTCTCTCTCGGGAGCCAGGGTGGCCGAATGGTAGAGCGTTGGACTTTCAATGTTTGGGCCGAGAGTTCGAATCCCGGCCGCTGGGGACAAATATTTGTGCTGGCCTTTTTCTCGTTGACCCGTCTTTGATATCACCCTTATGTGGTGGAAAAGGACGTTTAACTCCTAAACACCCACCCACCCTCTCTCTCTGCCTCTCTCTCTCTCTCTCTCTCCCTTCTTCCCCCACTGACCCGGCCCCACCCCCAGTCACGTGGCTAATCGGTCGAGGTCGTAGAGGATCTAGTGTCATTGGCAGAACTTGGAGAGGGGAGAACCGGCAACAATAACAACAAAACAGACAAAATAAAATGAAGTTTGGAGAAACAACTTTGTAGGACGGGGCCGTTCCTCCTTGTTTCTTTTTTAAAGTGGCCTAGAATAACTTATTTTTTTATTATTATCAAATTCAATATCGGCACAAAACCTGGCCGCTAAGTTGGTTTACGACATTATGATAATACATTGACATTGTGTAGAAATCTTCTGATATATTGTCTGGGGAGAAAACTCTAACCATAATTATACAGTCTATCATTGTGAGTATAACACACACACACACACACACACATGATGAGGGGTATTCACATTATTATCAGCACGTGATGAGAGGTATTCACATTATTATCAGCACGTGATGAGGACTATTCACATTATTATCAGCACGTGATGAGGGGTATTCACATCATTATCAGTACGTGATGCGGGGTATTCACATCATTATCAGCACGTGATGAGGGGTATTCACATTATTATCAGCACGTGATGAGGAGTATTCACATTATTATCTGCACGTGATGAGGGGTATTCACATTATCATCAGCACGTGATGACGGGTATTCAAATTATTATCAGCACGTGATGAGGAGTATTCACATTATTATCAGTACGTGATGAGTGGTATTCACATTATTATCTGCACGTGATGAGTGGTATTCACATTATTATCTGTACGTGATGAGGGGTATTCACATTATTATCAGCCCTACCTACCATGTACCCTACTGTACCTTACCTACCATGAACGCTACTCTACCTACCATGTACCTTACCTACCATGAACGCTACTCTACCTACCATGTACCCTACCTATCATGTACCCTACTCTACCTATCATGTACCCTACCCATCATGTACCCTACTCTACCTACCATGTACCCTACCTATCATGTGCCCTACTCTACCTACCATGTGCCCTACTCTACCTACCATGTGCCCTACTCTACCTACCATGTACCCTACCCTGTTCCTACCCTGCCTACCATGTACCCTACCCTGCCTACCATGTACCCTACTCTACCTACCATGTACCCTACCCTGTTTACCATGTGCCCTACTCTACCTACCATGTACTTTACCTACCATGTGCCCTACTCTACCTACCATGTACCTTACCTACCACGAATCCTACTCTACCTACCATGTACCCTACTCTACCTACCATGTACCTTACCTACCATGAACCCTACTCTACCTACCATGTACCTTACCTACCATGTGCCCTACTCTACCTACCATGTGCCCTACTCTACCTAACATGTGCCCTACCTACCATGTGCCATATAACAAACCCGGCGGACAGGGTCCGTGACCGCCCTGCGACCGGTCATACACGACCCGCTCAAGGCCAAAGGCGGCGGGCGACAGGTCGAAATTGGTCATGAGCGACGTGTGAGTGTTGTGAGCGACTGGTCATGAGCGACTGGCCATGAACTACCGGCGGCTGGTCATAGGCGACCCACAGTTGGTTATTAGCGGCAGGCGCGCGCGCGCGCACACACACACACACACACACACACCACACACACACACACACACACACAATCAGCAAAAAACATTAACGACAGCAACAACCCACATCTCACCTCCTTTGTTACTTGGCCCTCCTGTACATCTGTGTGACCGTGACCAAAGAAGTGATAAGTGCCACTCAACTCATGATAGACACGTCGGCACGTCCCCGCCACCTGTGCGCGGTGAGAAAACAACGCGTGCTAATCCCGCTTGATTGACATGCACTTAGACACACGGGGGCGACGCTCTTCCCTGTGAGCCAGTCAGAAAGGCGCCAGTGATGTCTGGTAGGTGGCCAAGCCAACCAACCGTGCGGATCAGCTTGAGGTCTATTGTTTTTGTTAAAACCACAAAACACATCAACTCCGTTTGTATGGAGACATGCGTGTTGTCAAGCATGAGTGTCAACCATGTTGTCCACGAACGACCTCGCAGATATACCATCTTGAACGGAACTGAATAGAAACGACTGACGGAAACGGGAAGAGCTTCAAAAGCAGAATAGGAGGAGATAGCAGGAGAGGGGGTTGGAGGGGAGGGGTAATGTGGTGCAGAATAGGAAGACATAGCAAGAGAGGGGGGGGGGTAATGTGGTGCCGGGACCCCCCCCCCCCCCCACACACACACACACGCAACACACATGCACACGTGAATAGAAGAACCACCACTTCGCTTAATTCTTCCTTGTCTCAAGACATTTACAACCATGGGAGTAATGGGGGGGGGGGAGGTGGGGGAGGTGCGGGGGTGCAGTAACTAAGCAAGGTTGTAACCATCTGTGTCTGATTGGTTAAAACTCATACGTCAATCAGTCTTGGCCCTGTCAGTCACCCATCACACCAGTCCGTGTCTGTTGATTGGTCAAAGCTCATATGTCAATCAGTCTTAGTGTAGACACACTCGGGCGACGCTCTTCCGTGTGAGCCAATCAGAAAGGCGCCACCACTTGATTGACATGCACTTAGACACACGGGGCGACGCTCTTCCGTATGAGCCAATGAGAAAGGCGCCATCACTTGATTGACATGCACTTAGACACACGGGGGCGACGCTCTTCCGTATGAGCCAATCAGAAAGGCGCCACCACTTGATTGACATGCACTTAGACACACGGGGGCGACACTCTTCCGTGTGAGCCAGTCAGAAAGGCGCCAGTGATGGTGGGTGGCCAACTGTGCCGAGCAGCTTGAGGTCTATTGTTTTTACAATACACATCAGCTCCGTTTGTATGGAGACATACGTGTTGTCAAGCAAGGATTGACCATGATTGACAACCACAAAAACACACCTTAACGGCGGGCGGTCATCCCAGTACTGGTTGACACTCATGTTGCGGGACTTGCATTGCTCTGATTGGCTTACACGGAAGAATATCTTTCCCAGGACCTGTCGAAGAACATGTCAATCAGCCTAGAGCTTAGAATCTGTTGGGCGGCTGAAGTGTGAAGTACAACATGCCCCTGCATCTCAAAGCTTTGGCCATGAGTCGTGGGCTGATTTAGGATGTTGATTCGCTTGGAATATAAATCGTCGCGTCGTATATGTGTGTGGCTTTCTTTTTTTTTAGAGGTGTGTGTGTGTGTGATTTCTGTTCTTTTTGTCAGACATTAAGATGTTAGACTGTACACTTGCTAAAATGGTTTTTCATGGACACACACAAGCACGAATATGTCACAGAATTGTAGATGCTTGAGTCCTTACTTGTGGACAAAATTCATCTGTTAAATACATTGTCTAGGTTTTAAAGCACACGTACATTAAACACAGACACTTTCGTCAAACGCATATTTCCATACATGCTTATGGACGATCGCCCGCTGCCCGTAACCAGTCGCCACTCATCGCCCGATGGCCGTCCATGACCAATTTTGGCCTGTCGCACGCCGCGCATGACCTTGCGCGGGTCGCATATAGCCAGTCGCCCGCCGTCCGTGACCGGTCGCGGCCACCTCCCGGGTGGAGTATAATCAGTCGCCGATTGCCGTCCGTCGCTCATGACCAATTTCAACCTGTCGCTCGCCGCCTTTGACCTGGCGCGGGTCGCGCATGACCGGTCGCGGGGCGCTCATGGACCCTGTTCGCCGGGTTTTTTACCTCCATGTGCCCTACTCTACCTACCATGTACCCTACCCTGTTCCTACCCTGCCTACCGTGTACCCTACCTATCATGTGCCCTACTCTACCTACCATGTACCTTACCTACCATGAACCCTACTCTACCTACCATGTACCTTACCTACCATGTGCCCTACTCTACCTACCATGCGCCCTACTCCACCTACCATGTGCCCTACTCTACCTAACATGTGCCCTACCTACCATGTGCCCTACTCTACCTACCATGTACCCTACCCTGTTCCTACCCTGCCTACCGTGTACCCTACCTATCATGTGCCCTACCCTACCCTGTTCCTACCCTACCTACCATGTACCCTACCCTGTTCCTACCCTGCCTACCATGTACCCTACCCTAATCTATATCCTACCTTATGCTCTAGGTCTGCATAACAATCATCTAAATGATGTCAACCACTAGGGACACCACAAAACAGTGAGAACTACTGTGACAACACATGACTAATATATCAACACAGTGAGAACTACTGTGACAACACATGACTAATATATCAACACAGTGAGAACTACTGTGACAACACATTACTAATATATCAACACAGTGAGAACTACTGTGACAACACATTACTAATATATCAACACAGTGAGAACTACTGTGACAACACATTACTAATATATCAACACAGTGAGAACTACTGTGACAACACATTACTAATATATCAACACAGTGAGAACTACTGTGGCAACACATTACTAATATATCAACACAGTGAGAACTACTGTGGCAACACATTACTAATATATCAACACAGTGAGAACTACTGTGACAACACATTACTAATATATCAACACAGTGAGAACTACTGTGACAACACATTACTAATATATCAACACAGTGAGAACTGTGACAACACATTACTAATATATCAACACAGTTGATTTCAGACATGCTGAATGTGTGTGTGTGTGTGTGTGTGTGTGTGTGTGTGTGTGTGTGTGTGTAGGGAGAAATACTCAAATGGAAGCATGGCAAAACAAATCTCACCGTTTGTCCGCAGCACCAGTACCTGAACCTCACAAAGTTGCAAGTTGGTATTGCCTGTCTTTCTGATCTGCACGTAACGTCCGTTGGTTGTCTGAGGACAGTGAATGGTGACCGTGGCGCCACCTGGCACAGCGTCAGTGTAATGGTAGCAGAGGACGCCAGGGTCTTGAGCGGTCTCTGGATTTTCAGCAAACACCTCCACGTAGAAATCTACCAGTCTCTCTCCTGGGAAACAAGAAGAAAGTCATGGATCAACTGTGGTTGTCATTGTTATGTTGTTTGTTTTAGTTCTTGTTGTTGGTGTTGGTGTTGGTGGTGTTTGGGGGTTTCTGTTTTACTGTTGTTGCTGTTGTTCTTGTGTTTTGTTGTTGGTTTTTGTTTTGTTGTTTTGTCGTTGGTTTTTGTTTTGTTTTGTGTGGGGATTTTTTATTGTTGTTTTTTGTTTAGTTTTGTCGCTTTGTTTGTTTTGTTGTTGTTGGTTTTATTTTAATTTTGTTTGTGTTTATTGTCGTTTGTTTGGGGTTTTTGTGTTATGTTTAGTGTTGGGTTTTTTGTCGTTTCGTTGTTGTTTTGTTTTGTGTTGGTTTGGTTTTTTGTTGTTGCTTGTTTGTTTGTTCGTTTGTTTGTTGTTGTTGTTGTTGTTTGTTTTTTTGTTTTTTTGTTTTTTTTTTGGGGGGGGGGGGGTGGTTTTGTTTGGTTTGGTGTGGCCTTTATTTCATATTGTTGTTTTTGTTGTATGCTTGTTTGTTTTCTTGTTGAGGTCTATTCCAGCTGATATTTAAGCTACCCCCCCCCCCCCCCTCCGATTATATATTAACTTAATAATAGATAAGGTGCTGTTCTTTTTCTTTGTGTGACAGATGCCGAGCGTCTGATGCACGGGAGCAGATTAGTTTACCATGTACGTGTATACAAAAGCCATAATTCATTAGTGTTACATAGGAACCATCTCCGTTTCAACACAGGCAATTCTATAGAAAACCTTGCGCACATGGTCAGTGTTACATACACGGTATAGTGTCTCACTCACCACAACAGTCACCCCGGTTGGTCACCATGACAGCATGCACCGGGTACTCTCGTCCCAAATCCACGTACCACCATTGCGGATCTTGATCATCTACAGTGGCGACACATGATCGGCCTCTTGACCACGACGGATCAGAGTTGCCGTCCACAGCGAGGTTTGCGCTTCTTGCGTCGGAGCCTGTTCCAAATGTGGTCGATTGTTTTGCAGGCTTGTTCAAAGCAACATTGACGACATCTGCAAAACAAATCATTCAATTCTTCAGTTTCCTTATTTCTTTATTTATCATCCCATGGGTGGTTCTCATCAATACAATCATCATCATCATTGTCGTCGTCGTCGTCGTCATCATCATCATCGTCATCACGGCAAAGCCACTGTTACGGTGATTATTGTTGTAAGTGTTTACACACTTCGAACCACACAGGGAATAACCACCCCACCCCACCCCACCCCACCCCCCTCCCCTCCCTCCGCAATAGATGTAGCTTGGTTTTGGACGCCATTTGCGAGAATCACACAAAATACCGGTTCTTTCGTGGTTGTTTTAAATCTCTCTGTGTTGACGTCCCCGTTTGGGACCCTCACGTTCACACTCCATGGCTGAAGAGGTCAGGTTTATGGGATCCCAACTTTCTATTCTTATTCTCAGTCATGACGTCAGAAGGTGGGGAGCTAAATACAGCGGTAGCAATACGCGTTTGTACCAGTCAATAGGAATCTGTTAGTATGCCACTGAGAAAACATTCCCTACATAGAGTTAAAATGGTATAGCGCTCTGCATCCTTGCACCGTAAGGTAGATGTGGACATGTTCATGTTTCTGTGTTGAAAAGAAGATTACTATAATAGACGATTCCACTCGACACGCCCCGAGACCAAAGCCACGCCCCTTTACTCTGCCGCGTATTGGTACGTCCATGACATCATTTCAAGTTATGGTCAAAGGGTCATACTGCTTTCATTGGACTTACTGCTCTCTTTCCGGCCATGTTTTAGTGTTGATTAGGGCTGTAGTTCCAAGACATGTGCCACGTCATATTGTGGTCATTATGCTGCGACTGGATAAATTCTAGGGGCTCGCCCCTGCGTGGTGGAAAAGACCCATGCACCCTACTGATGACTGCTTTGCCGGCTAAATGACAGGGCACGAAGCGTTTCAATGATATCGTCCTCACCTTCATAATAAGACGAAAGCACCTGCACTTCACACAACGTCAGCGTCTCAGTGCTCGAGAGCGTGACCTGGAAGTAGCGGCCTCGTTGTGGACTGGTGCACAGGATCCGCTCTGTGGCGCCATCTGGCATGGCTCCCGTGTAGCTGGCACATAGCTGGGCTGTACTGCCCGCAGACTGTGGGTCATCCATAAACACTTCCAGGCGAAAGTCCGCAAGTTTGGACCCTGACACACACGACACACTACACTATAGAGAAGTCTGCATGATACCGCATCCATAAACACTTCCAGGCGGAAGTCGGCAAGTCTGGACCCTGACACACACGACACAACACACTACACTATAGAGAAGTCTACATGATACCGCATCCATAAACACTTCCAGGCGGAAGTCGACAAGTCTGGACCCTGACACACACGACACACTACACTATAGAGAAGTCTACATGATAACGCATCCATAAACACTTCCAGGCGGAAGTCGACAAGTTTGGACCCTGACACACACGACACAACACACTACAATAGAGAAGCCTACATGATACCGCATCCATTGCTGTTTCTCCTGCTACACTTGACTGTACTATACTTTTGCTGTTACTGTCATGATTGTTACTACTCCACAAAGATAGCTATCACTATAATTAGTACTGCTATTATTACTACTGATCCTATTACTATTACTAATACTTATGATATAATAATAATGATAACAACAACAACAACAACAACAACGGTATCAGTAAACGGAAACGGACTAGCACTTATTGGAAATTTAATAACTCTCTTCTGAGAGATACTGAGTATGCTGTCATGGTGAAAAAAGTTTTATCAGATTTAAAGAAACAATATGGTGCCCTCGTATATGATACTAACAATATTGACAGGATTGATAATAAGGATATCCAGTTTGTTATAAATGACCAACTATTTCTTGAAATGGTTTTGTTGGAGGTTAGAGGTCATACTATCTCCTATGCCAGCCATAAAAAGAAGGAAGAAACAAGGAAAGAGGAAGCATTAAAAAGAGAAATATCCATATTAGAGCTGAATTTGACTGATGGTAATGTAGAAACTTTAGAAAGCAAGAAAACAGAGCTAATTGAAATCAGGAAAAAGAAAATTGATGGTTTGATAATAAGATCACGAGCAAAATGGATTCAGGATGGAGAAAAGACCACTAGATATTTTTGTAGCCTTGAAAAGAGAAATTTTGTTGAAAAATCCATGAATATACTGGAGACTGAACAGGGCAGCATTACATGTGATCACAGCGAGATACTGAAAGAAACTCAGAAATTCTATGAACAGCTGTATGCCTCTAGAGAGTCTGCTATTGTTGATGTTAATTTGTCTAGGTCAGTGGTAGCCCCTCGTCTTACAGAGGAGGCCAGTAATTCCATGGAAGGTCCTATTAGTGAGACAGAAGCATTATGTGCATTGAAACGCATGAAGAATAACAAAAGTCCAGGCTCTGATGGTTTTAGTGCAGAGTTTTTCAAGTTCTTCTGGGTGGATATTGGGTCTTTCGTTGTGCGGTCGATTAATTATGGTTTTTGTACTGGACAGATGTCAGTTACTCAGCGTCAAGGTGTCATCACATGCATCCCTAAAGAAGGTAAACCCAAGAAATGTTTAAAAAACTGGAGACCGATCACACTTCTTAATACAGTATATAAAATAGCATCTTCTTGTATCGCTGAACGCCTTAAATCAGTTTTACCTAGCATCATACATGAGGATCAGAAAGGTTTTTTAAAAGGTAGACATATAGGGGAGAATATTAGACTGATATATGACATACTCACATACACACATGTAAACAAGTTACCAGGGCTCATTCTTTTAGTGGATTTTGAAAAAGCGTTTGACAGTGTGGCCTGGAGTTTTATTTATAAATGCCTTGATTTCTTCGGATTCGGTCCAGACTTGAAAAAGTGGATAAAAACCTTTTATAACAGTATTACTGCTTGTGTTTCAGTCAACGGTGAATATTCTGGGTGGTTTCATATTGGTCGCGGCTGCAGACAGGGGGACCCCTGCTCGCCGTATATATACTTAATTTGTGCGGAAATTCTGTCCTCTATTATCCGACAGAACAAAGATATCAAGGGTTTAAAAATAAATAACATTGACGTTCTCTTGTCACAGTTTGCTGATGACACCTCCATGTTCCTTGATGGCAGTGAAACATCATTTGTACAAAGCATACACACCCTACAGTACTTTGGCTCGATTTCAGGTTTAAAAATTAATCTTGAAAAAACGCAAGTAGTGTGGGTTGGCTCAAAGACAAACTCTGAGACAAGATATATGCGGGACTCAAACTTTGTATGGAATCCAGGTATTTTTAAGGTGCTTGGAGTAAAATTTTCGACAGAGGTAGAGAATATAGTAGATATTAATTATGACAATAAATTAGCAGACATCAACCGCATTCTCAAAACATGGTCCAAACGGCAACTTACCCCTTTAGGCAAAATCACTGTTATTAAAACACTGGCTCTGTCCACAATTGTACACTTGTTCTGCAACCTACCTGACCCCTCACCACAGTTTATGTCAGAATTGAACAAAGGTTTGTTTTCATTTTTGTGGGATGGAAAGAAAGGGAAAGTGGGTAAGAAGGTTGCATGCACCATGTATGAATATGGTGGTATTAGAATGGTTGATGTAAATTGTTTTTTGGCTTCGTTAAAGCTGAGCTGGTTGAAGCGAGTTTTCAGAAGTGAATCTTTGGTTAAGCGTATACTACCTGCAATTTGCCCAGATATTAGCAATGTGGTTTTATATGGTGGGGAATACGCCAACATTGTCATGCAGCGTTGTAAAAATAGATTCTGGGTGGATGTTATGAAACACCTCAAAAACTTGCATATGAAATGTGTGCCAGACACATATGAGGAATTTGTATCTGAGAAGATTCATTATAATATAAACATCAAAAGGGCACATAAAACCATACATATTAAAGAATGGAAAGAAAATGGGGTACTAGCAATTGGAGACTTGTTGGATCACACAGGTTGCTTTTTAAACTTCGAAAGATTCTGTGAACAATACCCAAATGTGACAACCAGCTTTTTAGTATACTCAGGAGTTATCAATGCTGCTAAAGCATACCTGAGGCAGATTGGTATCAAAATAACTGAAAATTGTTCTGTGTCTGAGTGCAAAGTCTGGAAACTCATTCTGTATAGTGACTCAAAAGCAATTTACTCTGCATTAGTTAAGGTGAGCTACAAAGTACCTTGTACGACAAAGTGGCAACAACATTATACCGACCTGCCACCCTGGAAATCTATTTTTCGTAAACCATTCAGAACTACACCAGATTGTCAACTTAGATGGTTTCAGTTTAGATTGTTACATAGAGTCCTGCCAACTAAACGATTTCTGTTTCTCAGGAAAATTATAGATTCTCCAGCTTGTACCTTTTGCCTACAGGAAGAGGAAACGTTGAGCCATTTGTTTTGGAATTGTCCATTTGTAGCTCGATTCTGGTCAGCGTTTCAGACATGGCTACATGAAAACTGCAATAGCTGTGCTTCATTTACTCTTTCAGATACTCTGGTGATGTTTGGAATGAAAAAAAATATTAGAACAGACGAAATAATAGATCTCCTTTTACTGTTAGGAAAATTTCATATTTACAAATGTAGATTACAGGAGTCGCTGCCAGACATTAATGTATTCATCAGATCTGTACGACAGAGATATATAACAGAAAGGTACAGATATGGAATCTGTGGAAAGCTTGTGAAATTCGATCACGATTGGTTCCCGTATAAAAAGTTAATAATGTAAAATCATTTTAAGATACATACTATGTATTACAAGTATACATGATCTGTATCTTAGTAGATCTACATGGCTAGATATTTGTAAGCGCTCTGGACAAATGTCTGTTCACCTGGGGGGGGGGGGGGGAGGTGTCGCTGTTGTCTCTTTTTTTTTTTTTTTTTTTTTTTTTTCTTTCTTCCGTTGGTTGATTGTGTACGTATGTTATGTCTATCATATATGTGCAAAATGTGAAAAAAAGAAATTAAAAAAAAAAATATACGTGTCCTAGGTACACGATGGACAATACAAAAAAAAAAAAAAAAACAACAACAACAACAACAACAACAATAATAATGATAATAATGACAGTACTGATGTAGCTCTATAACCTGTTAGTTAATAACAGGTCTGAGCGCTTAAACAAAAAGCCGCGACTAATACTAGTCCAACAACTTGACTGTCACTTCTTAACTACTACTACTGCTACTACTACTTCTGCTGCTGCTGCTGCTACTACTACTACTAGTACTGCTGCTACTGCTTCTACTGCTACTACTACTGCTACTACTACTGCTACTGCTGCTGCAACTGCTGCTGGTACTCGGTACTACTGTTACTTCTACTACTACCTGAATACTACTACTACTGCTGCTGCTGCTACTACTGCTACTGTTTCTGCTACCGCTTGACCTCTACTATTACCACTACCGCTACTACTGCTGCTGCTACTACTACCACTTCTTTATTACAATGCCGCTGCTATTATACTATTAGTAGTGGTAATACTACTACTGCTTATGGTACTACTACTCTTTTGCTCCAGTGCTGCTACTACTTGTCTGTAACTACTACTACTACTACCGACTACAACAACAACTACTGTTTGACGACTACTACTACTACTACCGACTACAACAACAGCTACTGTTTGACGACTACTACTACTACTACTACCGACTACAACAACAGCTACTGTTTGACGACTACTACTACTACTACCGACTACAACAACAACTACTGTTTGACGACTACTACTACTACTACTACCGACTACAACAACAGCTACTGTTTGACGACTACTACTACTACTACCGACTACAACAACAGCTACTGTTTGACGACTACTACTACTACTACCGACTACAACAACAGCTACTGTTTGACGACGACTACTACTACTACTACCGACTACAACAACAGCTACTGTTTGACGACGACTACTACTACTACTACCGATTACAACAACAGCTACTGTTTGAGGACGACTACTACTACTACTACCGACTACAACAACAGCTACTGTTTGACGACGACTACTACTACTACTACCGACTACAACAACAGCTACTGTTTGACGACGACTACTACTACTACTACCGACTACAACAACAGCTACTGTTTGACGACGACTACTACTACTACTACCGACTACAACAACAGCTACTGTTTGACGACTACTACTACTACTACTATCGACTACAACAACAGCTACTGTTTGACGACGACTACTACTACTACTACCGACTACAACAACAACTACTGTTTGACGACTACTACTACTACTACTACCGACTACAACAACAGCTACTGTTTGACGACTACTACTACTAATACTACCGACTACAACAACAGCTACTGTTTGACGACTACTACTACTAATACTACCGACTACAGCAACAACTACTGTTTGACGACTACTACTACTACTACTACTACTACTACCGACTACAACAACAGCTACTGTTTGACGACGACTACTACTACTACCGACTACAACAACAACTACTGTTTGACGACTACTACTACTACTACCGACTACAACAACAGCTACTGTTTGACGACTACTACTACTACTACTACTACTACCGACTACAACAACAGCTACTGTTTGACGACGACTACTACTACTACCGACTACAACAACAACTACTGTTTGACGACTACTACTACTACTACTACCGACTACAACAACAGCTACTGTTTGACGACTACTACTACTACTACTACTACTACCGACTACAACAACAACTACTGTTTGACGACTACTACTACTACTACCACCGACTACAACAACAACTACTGTTTGACGACTACTACTACTACTACTACCGACTACAACAACAACTACTGTTTGACGACTACTACTACTACTACTACCGACTACAAAACCAACTACTGTTTGACGACTACTACTACTACTACTACTACCGACTACAACAACAACTACTGTTTGACGACTACTACTACTACTACTGCCGACTACAACAACAACTACTGTTTGACGACTACTACTACTACTACTACTACCGACTACAACAACAACTACTGTTTGACGACTACTACTACTACTACTACTACCGACTACACACAACAACTACTGTTTGACGACTACTACTACTACTACTACCGACTACAACAACAACTACTGTTTGACGACTACTACTACTACTACTACCGACTACAACAACAACTACTGTTTGACGACTACTACTACTACTACTACTACCGACTACAACAACAGCTACTGTTTGACGACTACTACTACTACCGACTACAACAACAACTACTGTTTGACGACTACTACTACTACCGACTACAACAACAACTACTGTTTGACGACTACTACTACTACTACTACCGACTACAACAACAACTACTGTTTGACGACTACTACTACTACCGACTACAACAACAGCTACTGTTTGACGACTACTACTACTACTACTACCGACTACAACAACAGCTACTGTTTGACGACTACTACTACTACTACTACCGACTACAACAACAACTACTGTTTGACGACTACTACTACTACTACCGACTACAACAACAGCTACTGTTTGACGACTACTACTACTACTACCGACTACAACAACAGCTACTGTTTGACTACTACTACTACTACGACGATTGCTTGACTGCTCAAAGTTGTCTCCCTTTCCGTAGGGCTACCTTCACAAGTTGCGTCTTTAAAGATGCGGCTCTATGTCAAGTAAGATGTGGTTTGTAGTTGTACAGTTTACATTGGATCCAAGACTCCCTTAGGCAAGAGCAGTAATACAAACTATCAAAGACCTGTCAAGCCTGGGCTGGTAATGGCAGACTCACCACAACAGTCACCAAGCCTGGGCTGGTAATGGCAGACTCACCACAACAGTCACCAAGCCTGGGCTGGTAATGGCAGACTCACCACAACAGTCACCAAGCTTTGACTGGTAATGGCAGACTCACCACAACAGTCACGAAGCTTTGACTGGTAATGGCAGACTCACCACAACAGTCACCAAGCCTTGACTGGTAATGGCAGACTCACCACAACAGTCACGAAGCTTTGACTGGTAATGGCAGACTCACCACAACAGTCACCAAGCCTGGGCTGGTAATGGCAGACTCACCACAACAATCACGAAGCCTGGGCTGGTAATGGCAGACTCACCACAACAGTCACCAAGCCTGGGCTGGTAATGGCAGACTCACCACAACAGTCACCAAGCTTTGACTGGTAATGGCAGACTCACCACAACAGTCACGAAGCTTTGACTGGTAATGGCAGACTCACCACAACAGTCACCAAGCCTTGACTGGTAATGGCAGACTCACCACAACAGTCACCAAGCCTTGACTGGTAATTGCAGACTCACCACAACAGTCACCAAGCCTTGACTGGTAATGGCAGACTCACCACAACAGTCACGAAGCTTTGACTGGTAATGGCAGACTCACCACAACAGTCACCAAGCCTGGGCTGGTAATGGCAGACTCACCACAACAGTCACCACGGTTGGTGATGATGGCGCCGTACACAGTGTAGGGTTGTCCAAGGTCAACATACCACCAGGGGTCGCTGGCTCCATCGTCGGCGGTTTGAGTACAGGAACCTTGACTATATATAGTGCTGACGTCACCATCCACCGCCAGGTTTGATTGTCCCAAGTCATGGAAGGTTGAGATTTGCTTGGTTGCCTTGTTCAGGGCCACATTCACCAGTCCTGAAGACGGAAGTTGTCAACTTTGGTTCAAAATTAGCTACAGTATCAAACAGCTGTAGGGGGTTGGGGGGGGGGGGTGTTTTCTGTTGCTTTTACTGTTTGGTGTTGTTGTTCTTGTGGGGTTTTTTTTGGTTGTTGTTATTGTTTGTTTGTGTTTTGTTTGTATGTTTTTGTTTATTGTTGGTTTTAGGTTTGTTTGCTACTGATTTTCTTTCTTTCTTTCTTTTTCTGGGAGGAGCGGAAAGGGGACAACTCTTGGTTAGTTTTGTTGTTTGTTTGTTTGTTTCTTTCTTTCTTTTGTTTTGTTTTAAACTGTGCATGGTGTACTGCCATTGGTCATTGACTTTAGGTCACGCTTCAATGATCACAAGTTTTCTATATACAATGAGCCGACTAATGGCGGTGCCTGCCACAAGCATTGTCCACGAAATTGATAGAAAACTACAAACCGGCAAGAAACCTGGTCCATACTCGAAAAATGCACTACAGAGTAGCAGGCCTACTCAAAGCTAACGAACCGGACACTGGTTAGCCCTTTGAGAATTGTAAATGTTTGTAAATGAATCAAACCCTTTGAGAAAACGAAAAACAGAACATCTTTTTCCCCAAATGAATATTCCATCGTCATTTAAGGGAAAATCATGGTTGCATACAAACTCCTGATGCTTGTGCGTTACAGTCTCATCACGCACACTCACGTGAATCACACGCATAACAAAACTTTACGGAGCTATTTCACGTTACGTCATCAACGTGCATGCGGAAAGCGTCGTGCTTTTCCTACGGCGTTCGATTTGTTTGTCTGCCAGCAGCCGCCCAGTATTTTTATGTTGACTGGTCAACAGAGCACGATGTGTTGCACGTGATACATACGGTAAAAACAGCTCAAGTATCACGTTGTGGTCAGCTGACCTTTTTAGGTTTTGGAATTTAGAATTTCATGCATTTTGACGTTTGTAGGCTGAATATTTCAAAAGCAGAAGCATTGTTCCCAGCATGATTGTTTCCCCTTCCTGTCCCCTCGGTAAATACGGACGTCATCCCGTGCCGTCACATTCACGCACTGCACGTGACGAAATCCTTCCTTCATCAGGGGAGACAAGCACTTCCACACAACGTCTAGACTCCAGAGTGCAGTCCCTTTTCGGCGGGGCGTGAAAATGTGACTGCTTACAGCCAGCGCCATTTTCAAAAATGGCGAATTGTTTTTTAGAAAAGCGAAGACTTGTGTGTCATATGAATCGATTTGAAACGAAGTCTTGAATATCCGACCACTTTTGGTTTGGGCAAAATCTTTGCCAGCGGACAATTATTGTTGCGCTTTGATGGCACTGTTTACGTCGTACACTGATCCAACAGGATGTGAGAAACGGCAAGGGGGTTGCACTCTGACAGGCAAGTATTATTGCACGGTGCAGACGATCACGTACCTGCCTTGTGATGGAATAAGAGACGATTACAAAAGCATACACACCCGTGCTCTAGGACTGAATGTAATAATAGATCTGTCCATTCAGACAGAGACATGTTATGTATGTCTCTGATTCAGAAACACGCCTACTTTCACTCTGAAGACAGCCTGCCATCACCTGCGCCACTGAGGATCCCTCTGGGTTCAAAGCTGGTCAAGGATGACATAGTGCGCGACCTTGTGTTTGAGAGCACCGAGACAATTTAGGGCCATCACGGTAGCGCAGTGAGCGCCATTTCCCCACCGTGCACAGAGGTACTTTCCACTGAAAGACACTGTGCCCCAGAGAGTGCACAACGTCAACAGCTGAGTGTCGGCGAGAGTGATCTGAAAGTAACGTCCCCTTTGTGGGCCGACACACATCAGTTTCTCTGTAGCCCCCCCCCCCCCCCCCCCACCCAAAGGCTGCATTAATTTTTACCAACTCTGAACATGGTGAAGTAAGGCGGATGTCACACGGGAGTGCTGTTAGTTCGAACAATCAGCGAACATGGCGTTTTTTTTTTTTTTGTTTTTTTTTGTTTTTTTTTTTTTTTTTTTTTGGGGGGGGGGGGGGGGTTCCCCCGAGGTTATCTTGTGACATGCGGCTATAAGAAGAGTTTGACCTGTTGTGTTTTTGTTGTTGTTGTTTTCCATGCCGTGTTTTGAATTGTTTTCCATGTGTGTTTCAACAACCTTTGTGACGTCACCCGTGTGTCATGGACCTCTCTCTCTCTCGGGGAGCCGGGGTGGCCGAATGGTAGAGCGGTGGACTTCCAATGCTGGGGTCGTGAGTTCGTATCCCGGCTGGGGCCAAATATGTGTGGTGGCTTTTTCATCGTTGCCCCGTCTTTGCCCCGTTAAACCCCCAAACACCTACCCACCCACTCTCTCTCTCTCTCTCTCAAACACACACACACACACACACACACACACACACACACACACACACAGTTCAGTTCAAGATAGCATCTCTACGCTGGAAAAGCCCCCATGCGGCCTAACTCATTCCTCAGAAGTCAGATTCGTCCATGTACCGAGTAACAGTGAGACTGTATCGTCTTCAGTGTCACGTGCAGTGTACAGAATTATAGGTTTTGTAAGCAAATTGAAATCTCGTCCGCGAAACGGGACGGCGAGCAGGCGAGAAATCTGTCAGGACTAACAGATTCTGTCACTCGCACAGATAAATCCATTATACACAACTTTAAGGCCTTCTGATTTTAAAGCCTACTTGTTTCAGAGGCACTATAGCCGTGCATCAACACGGCCGTGGATTTATCTGTGTGAGTAACAGAATATTTGTGGATCATCATCATCATCATCATCATCATCGCCATTATTATTATTATTATTAGCACCACCATTATTACCTGTAGCTGGTATCAACACCTCCACTTCACAGAAGTGCAGCTCTTGGTTGCCAATCTTGCTGATGCTCACGTAGCGCCCTCTCACGGGCACGTCACAGTTGAGTCGCTCCACCGCGCCATTAGCCAGGGGTCCCACATAGTGCGTGCACAGACTCCTTGTTGTAGAGGGATGGGACGCGGGATTCGCACGTGAAACTTCGATGTCAACAGCAGCAAATCGTTCGCCTGTTATTTCATGAAGGGTTATTACATAACTGCGTGCACACTTTTCTAAAACTACTTTTTAAACTAATATAATAATAATAATTGAGTATTGTATAGGCGCTTTACCAAATTTCTTGAGTCGGCTCAAAGCGCCGCGAACTGAACCCAACACGCACGCTCACGTGAATCAAACGCATTCTCTCAAACACTGGACACATTGCACTCTCGTGGTGCGAAGGGCCAGCTCAGCTATTTCAGTTTCGGGATTTAGAATTGCATTTCTTTTTTAAATTTTGTGGGCTGAACATTTCCCAAGCCGAGGGGGAGGACGCCGGAGTACCCGGAAAGAACTCCCGACGATCGGCCCGAATGAACGGTGCCACGTAGGAGAAGGAAGGATTAATTGCCCCGAGTGGGACTCGAACCTGACCTCTCGCATTGGTGACAAAGTCACTTATGAACCATTAGACCACCGACCACCCCACTATTTATTTTATTTCTTTTACGACTTTATAATCCAGTTCGGGAAATTCAGCCTGCTTTTGACGCGGTGCAGCGCCACCCAACCTACTACCTATCCTATTGTATTTTGCTGGGGGAGGAAAGCCGGATAACCCGGAGAGAAACACCCGATGAGCAGCCCGGTAGCCAGAAGAAAAAAAACAAAACAAAAAAAACGGTATCACATATCACAAACTCGACCTGGGCTAGGACCCACCCTTCATCGCCGTGACATTGGTGACATCCGTTCAGTACCACACCTGCTAAATCCGAGGTGCTACCTGTTAGATCGCGGCTCACCCCTACTGTAATTTGTCACTATCTGCAAATACCCAGGAAGCCAGACACCTTAACCGTGCACCCTTCCCCCACCGGCTTGTTGGTGAGGGTTCATGATTGTTCGGGGTGTAGTGTCACACGAAAATCAATACACAGGTTTGTTCTGGCTTGCACGACCCCATTATGATATTATGAAATATAGATATACGGCAGATTTTCTGTGTCTCGACCGATGCCATGAGGGTAATTAACTTTCAGATAATGTCACGAGGGTACCCTTCAGATAATGCCGTGAGGTACCCTTCAGATAATGCCATGGGGTACCCTTCAGATAATGTCATGAGGGTACCCTTCAGATGCCGTGAGGGTACCCTTCAGATAATGCCAGGAGGGTACCCTTCAGATAATGCCACGAGGGTACCCTTCAGATAATGCCATGAGGGTACCCTTCAGATAATGCCATGAGGGTACCCTTCAGATAATGCCATGAAGGATTGTGTTTGCCAGGATAAACCTGTTACCGACTGATGTTCCGTACACCCTGCAAAGGACCAGGAAACACGCACCAGTAGGAGTGGTGGGTTGGGCTGCTCGGTGCTGGTGCGTAGCAGTGTTACTTTATTTTATTACAGACATACATACTTACATACAGACATGTACGTACAGACATATAGACATAAACATATTATTTGCTTACATGCTTAACATGCATACCACATGCTGGAACACGATACAACTGTAATCGACAGGCATACATGCAGGATTCTGTTTTCATGCATGTTATCACACACACACGCACACACACACACACACACACACACACACACACACACACACACACACACACACACACACATATATATATATATATATATATATATAATGGACAGAATGTCAGCGAGCTTGTCCTTGACTTTACATAGGTCTAGATTCTGTGATAGGAAAAAGTAGGCAGGAGTTGTAGCTTTGCAATATATATATATATGTATATACATGTATGAGAAACGTTAACTTCTACTAGTCACTCAAGCATATTCACATAACACATCCATTTGTTCACAAAATTGATGTAATCCAAATTTATGCACGCTATATACTTTTCTACATCATAGGGTTCCTTCAGCTTTTTCCTAAACAGTGCAACGTCAGGTTGTCTTTTCTCCATTTTACATCTATAAATAAAAGACTTGGCTAACAAAGTTATGAGATCAAAGATCTCATCTGTTTCAAAGAAAGAATCGTTTCCAAAAAGGACCAACTTTTCATTAAATTTTAAAGTATTGTGATGTACATGTCCACAGTTTTCTCTAATAACATCCTCCAAACTCTGCCAGAACCTCTTAACCATCTCACAGTGCCAAAGGACATGTTCAATGCTTTCTTTTTCCATGCTACAAAAAGTACATTGGTTGCTGTTTTCTACTCCCATTTCTTTTAAGACAATGTTTGTAGGGATGTCACTGGTGGCCGGACACAGAACTATGACCGATAGACTTGTCCAAATGTCCGATGAAAAAACTGTCCAGCAGGACAGATGTCCGATTGTTTATTTCAAGAGGAGGTCATATGTCCGATTGCGTTTCTGTTGATCGCAGACAAACTAGTGACATTTTTCCGAGTGACGGCTGCCGCCTTGCGCTACTCGGGGAGCTTGTGTTTATGTGGTTCCTGTTTTACAATGCTTTATTGTCGCGCGCCAGAATGTCCTATTGTTTCGTTCCAATTCAGGACAACTGTCCTATTCATCTGCCGCCTTCCAGGACATTTGTCCTATAGGTTTCAAGCTCCAGTGACATCCCTGTTTGTTCCTAGAATCCGATGTACAATTCTTGTCTAAAACCAGCGTAGCTTTATATCTTGAATCTTTTGTAATTTCCGTAGTGCAATGTTCCAATTTATATCACAATTTAACCTACTGTTCCATTTGGTTTGAAATTTAGGCACTATCTGGTCTTCTGTAAAAACCTCATAATACCGTCGTGATCCTTTTTGAACTGAGAATAAAATCTTCAGTGATATCGGAGTGTCTGTTGCATCATTGTCTGTAATTTCTATGTTAAGTGTGCTTATGTATTTCCTTACTGCTTCTATACATCCGTAAAATGTGAGAAAGTGTGTGTGTATGTCATATTTTGCTTTGAACCTTTCATATGAGAGCAAATTTCTTGTTCCTCGTATAAATGAGCGATTTTATAAACACCCCCTTTGAACCAATTCTGGTAAAAGATGCTTTGGTTTCCAACTTTGATACTGTCATTAAGAAATAAAGGTTTTGCCAATATTTGTTCCTTTGTGCTAGGTACTGTCTTATATCTAACTTCTCGACAAGATTCGAAAGTGTCTTTCCAAAATGGATTGTTTATTTGACTGTTCTTGTATAGATTTGGTCCATACATTTCTGTGTTGTCTAATTTTGGATAGAAACGTAAAGCCATGTGTTTCCATTTGTGTTGCGAGGTTTTAAGTTTCCTAATCCAAGACAACTTGACGGACCTCATAAAGTATTTTATATCAGGTATACCCAGCCCCGTAATGTCTTAACTGCTAGTTTACAATTTACTCGGTCAGGTTTTTTTGTTCCATACAAACTTAAAACAAAGCTTCTGCAAATCTTTTGCAAATCTGTCGGGGGGGGGTTGGATTGGTACAAGAATCCAGCGGTATATTAATTTTGACATAATATGAAAATATACGGTGAGACGGGATCCCCCTGTCTGCAACCGTGTTTTATGCTAAACCATTCTGTTGTATTTCCATTCACCAGTACAGTTGATTTTATATCTTTATAAAAAACAAAAACAAAAAAACTCTATCCATCTACATATATCTTGTCCAAATCCAAACGTTTGTAGTACTTTTTTCATGAAATTCCAGTCTACTGAATCGAACGCTTTCTCAAAGTCCAAACTAAGCAGCAAGCCGGGGAGATTATTGTTGTTTAGATGGTTCATTGTGTCGTATACAAACCTAACATTATCGCCTATATACCGATTTTTAATAAAACCTGTCTGATCTTCATTTATTATTTGTGGTAAAACAGTTTTTATTCGATTTGCGATGCAGCTGGACCTTATATTATAAATAACGTTCAGTAGTGAAATTGGCCTCCAATTTTTTTTATTTTTTTTTTTTTAATATTCCCTCGGTTTATCCCCCTTAGGTGTACAGCTATCAGACCTTCTTTCTGCGGAGAGGAGAGTTCTCCCACCAGAAAACTGTAATTCAAAGCTCTAACTATAAAGTGTACAAGTTTCTTCAAAAAGAAAAAAAAAAAAAAAAACTTAAAGAATTCTGCAGTAAACCCATCTGTACCTGGGCTTTTCCCATTTTTCATATGTGTTACTTTGCAGATAGTCGTGCAACACACGTAGAAAATAATATAGAGTGCTCAACCCGGGCACACTACACCACTACCACCACCACCACCACAACAACAACAACAACAACAACAACAACAACAACAACAAAAGAGAAAAAACCTACCGCAGCAGTCGCCTCTGTTATAGATGATGACCGCGTGCACCTCCTGCTCCATGAAAAGGTCGACAGTCCAGATTGGAGTGATGTCCACTGTTAGGGTATGCACACACTGCGTCTGGGTACCGTCCGACGATGTGGGTATGGCCGTGTTCCCGTCCACTGCCTTGTCACCGCCAGAGGTGGGGCTGTTTCTTGAACTGAGGAACGTGGGCTGACCAAAAGCTCCATTCACCAGAACTGATGATAAGATCAACTGTGTTTAGTGGGGGAATGTTCTCCATTGTACTCAGTGTACACTGTGTTGGGGGAGAGGGGGGGAGGGCTTCTCCATTGTACTCTGCGAACACTGTGTTGGGGAGAGGGGGGGGGGACGTTCTCCATTGTACTCAGTGAACACTGTGTTGGGGGAGGGGGGGGGGGACGTTCTCCATTGTACTCAGTGAACACTGTGTTTGGGGGAGGGGGGGGCGTTCTCCATTGTACTCAGTGAACACTGTGTTGGGGGGGGGGGGGGTTCTCCATTGTACTCAGCGAACATTGCGTTGGGGAGGGGGGGGGGGGCGTTCTCCATTGTACTCATTGTACACTGTGTTGGGGGAGGGGGGGGGGACGTTTTCCATTGTACTCAGTGTACACTGTGTTGGGGGAGAGGGGGGGGGGACGTTCTCCATTGTACTCAGTGAACACTGTGTTGGGGGAGGGGGGGGGGACGTTCTCCATTGTACTCAGCGAACATTGCGTTGGGGAGGGGGGGGGGGGGGGGCGTTCTCCATTGTACTCATTGTACACTGTGTTGGGGGAGGGGGGGGGACGTTTTCCATTGTACTCTGCGAACACTGTGCATGTGTTGGGGGAGAGGGGGGGGGACGTTCTCCATTGTACTCAGTGTAGGGGGGGAGGGGGAGGGGTGTCTCCATTGTACTAAGTGAACACCGTGTTGGGGGGGGGGGGGCGTTCGTTCTCCATTGTACTCAGTGAACATTGTGTTGGGGGGGGGGGGGGGTCATGTACTCAGTGAACACTGTGTTGGGAGGGGGGGGGGGGTCGTTCTCCATTGTACTCAGTGTACACTGTGTTGGGGGAGGGGGGACGTTCTCCATTGTACTCAGTGATGACTGTGTTGGGTGTGTGTGTGTGTGTGTGTGTGTGTGTGTGTGTGTGTGTGAGGGGAAGGGGGGGGGGCGTCCTCCATTGTACTCAGTGAACGCTGTGTTTAGGAGAACGTTGTTCATTGTACTCGTTCTAACTCGTTCTACCCGACTACGACTACAGTGTGTTTGGTTTACCTCCCTGTCTGACATGTCTGCTGTCCGGTTTCCTTGGCAACCCGCTGAAGGCGATGTCAAAGTCAAGTACTACACTAACCAACACTTCCCCTGAATATCAAATCATTCGGCCCACATGGTGAAATGTCGGCCCACATGGTGAAATGTCGGCCCACATGGTGAAATGTCGGCCCACATGGTGAAATGTTTGGTGCGGGATCCAGGCAACAAGTGCCAGAGACACGATAATAGCGCCACAATGGGGATAAAGGTGCCACTTGTTAGATGATTACGGGTTACACAAGACATCTGGCAGTGTGTATCGGGCATGTCGCATTGTTTACAGCTATATCGCATTGTTTACAGCTATATCGCATTGTTTACAGCTATATCGCATTGTTTACAGCTATATCTCATTGTTTACAGGTATATCGCATTGTTCACGGGTATATCGCATTGTTAACAGGTATATCGCATTGCTTACAGGTACATCGCATTGTCTACAGTATATCTCATTGTTTACAGGTATATTTCATTGTTTACAGATATACCTGATTGTTTACAGGCATATCGCATGATTTACTTGTATATCTCATTGTTTACAGGTATATCGCATTGATTACGCGTATATCGCATTGTTAACTGGTATATCGCATTGTTTCCAGAAATATCTTATTGTTTACAGGTATATCGCTTTGTTTACATGTATATCTCATTGTTTACAGGTATATCGCATTTTTACACGCATATCTGATTGTTTACAGACATATCTCATTGTTTACAGGTATATCGCATAGACCGGCCGGCCTACACCACAGGCCATCACATAATAGTGTGCGTAGTGAACACACTTTATCATCCCTTAAGGCCACACGGGAAGCCCTGCCAAGGATCCTACACTTCTCTCCCCTCCCCGCAATCGACAGGGAACATAATAATAGTCGCACT
>JACVVK020000316.1:27500-55000 GCA_018292915.2 Batillaria attramentaria | reverse complement strand
AGCACTGAGATCGTCTGATGGTGCTTGTTCATGTCTTGTGATTTCCCCTGCTGGCTTTGTGACTTCCCCGGCTGAATTATTTTTTCACATGAAATCTGGAAGATCTAGAGGGCTGGTGAAATGTCGGAGGCAGTGACGATACTTG
Organism: Batillaria attramentaria; assembly: GCA_018292915.2. Lineage (NCBI taxonomy): Eukaryota > Metazoa > Mollusca > Gastropoda > Batillariidae > Batillaria > Batillaria attramentaria. The sequence goes on along the minus strand of JACVVK020000316.1, from coordinate 54,855 downwards.
CAGATTTTGTCTGTGAACCAAACATTTGACGTCAGCCTCACGCTGCTCGTCTGACAGATGATACTTCTTCATATCTTGTGATTTCCTGGTTGATTTTGTGACTTCCCTGACTGAATTAATTTTTACATAAAATCTGGAAGATCTAGAGAGCTGGTGAAACGTGGACTTGAATGTCTTGGATTGTACTCAAGAAATTGCAAAATTGGAACTTTTATAACCAGCGCTTCTCGCAGAAACTTGAAAAAATATGTTTATCTAATAGCTGTTATTCTTAATACTACAGCTTTAATAGCACAGTAGTTCCTGTCATATGTGCAGTTGTGCCGAGATGATGAGTATTTTGGAGGAGTTTTTTCATAGACATCGTGGCCTTATATGCAAACCACCCCTACCTCGGATTTTTTTTTTTTTTAAACACGAAATCTGTTAGAGCTACAGAGCTGTGCTACGAATACAGTACGTGTAATTGTTTGAACTTCAAAAGTCTAGAAAATAAAGGAATTTGAACAAATTTTCGCAAAAATTCGTAACATGACCGATTTTTTAAAACGGGCAATGACTCTTTTAAAAATTCGGCAAGTGAAAAATCGTGAAACCTACCTCTGAAGCATATGACTGCACATGTCATCTCAAAGGAAAAAGCTCTTCGACGGGGTGGTTTAGGAGATAGCCATCACTACATCCCTCCACACACACACACACACACACACACACACACACACACACACACACACACACACGTCTCCGACCCGCCAAAAAGAACGTAGCAGAGTAGTGCACGTCAAGTGTCTATGACGCAGATATCGTTACGTCAATGTGTGCGCGAAATACTGCATTGTCTGGGGAAACGTCACAGTCTTGTTTTGTATCACTGAAGTTTGCACCCCATCCCATAAAGTTTTTTCTCTATAGAGACTTATAAAAACACATGGTGATGATGATGATGATGAGGAGGAGGAGGAGGACGACGACGACGACGACGACGACGACGATGATGATGGCGATGACAGTGACGATCATTACGAGTACGACGACAATGACGATGATGCAACTGACGTACCGCAGCAGGGGTCACGGTTGGCTATAGTCACACCATACACAAGGTGCGGGACCTGGAGATCCACAAACCAGAACGGAGCGGTGTCAGCGTCTGCCGCCACGAAACAGCTGTCCGTGTTAAAATCGGTTTGGCCGTCTACTGCTTTGTCGGACAACCATTCCGATTTCTGGTTGCTGCTGCTGCTTGTCGGCTTGTTCAGGGCCACGTTGGTCAGGTCTGCAGAAATCACTGACAGAAGACGGGACAGTTTCTCAGAGAGTTTATAGTGCTTGCAGTTCCGTAAGGTAAGATAAGATCAGACAATAATGGCCAGTATCCTGAAATTCGATCTCTTCTACCTCTGCCAAAACATTGCCAGTATTCGCCTGAGAATTTCAAAATACAAACAAACAAAAGCTTACAAACTGCAAAAGGCGCATATATTTCAAAGGTTCCAATATAATATCGATTTCAAACTATAATAAGAAAGAAAAGCTTACTGTTTGCAAAAGGAACCAATACTTCAACCCCGCAAAGCTGAATAACTCCATTTCCACTCGCTTTTGTAATGCGCACGTAGCGTCCAGCGATTGGTTGACCACAATCCAGTTTCTCTGTAACGCCTGCTCTCATTGGTCCAGAGTAGGTTAAACATGTTACGCCCTGTGCTGAGAGTGCTGAGGGGTCGTCAGCAAATACTTCAATGAGCAGATCTGCCATGCTGTCGGCTGTCAACAGAACAAGACAAAACGTCAGCCAGATTGACAAAGACGAACACCAGTACAGCCACACTGGGACTTTTAAAACGGTTACCGTAAAAATGAAATTGTAAATACCCAGCACAAAGTAATAAAACAACTACCTCATCCCTCTCGGGGGATTGGGGGGGGGGGGGCAAAGCGATACTGTATTTGGCTATAGAGACATTGTAAGATTCAACTTTGCAATTTGTGTAAAAGTGTACAACTGTGTTTGATTTTAATGTAATACAACGATGACAATTGGAAACGTCTAGCTGAGACGCCTACTGACCTAGCTTCCAACTCGGGTCAAAACCACGTGCCGACTCGTTTACGGTGTCTGTCTCTCATCAAGTTTGCACGCTAAAACAAAAACCCGTCCATGACTCCATCTTTCGAAGAAGAGTTGGTTGTGGCCTGTGGCGTGGACGAGAGACATTGTGTCTGACGCACCATAGTGAACAGCAGGGTGAAGATTTGCACATAAAGTAGCGCTTAGCAGTACCAGGCTTCCATTGCTTCGTTCTCTAGCACTGCAGCGCCTTGAACGTCTCAGAAGAGAAGTGCATGTGCGCCGAGAAGAACGCTACCATCCCATACGACACCACACTACACCACACTACACCATACCATACCATACCATACCACACCACACCACACCACACCACACCACACCACACCATACCATACCTGGTGTGATTTTACACATACAGGGGTAGATAACCGCCATTAGTACACTAGGGGTCAGGCCGGCATACAAACTACCACTCCACTGCTAATTTCTAACTTACCGCAGCAGTCTCCTCTGTTAGAGAGTGTGACAGCATGAATTTCATACTCCTGCCCAAGATCCACCATCCAATATGGCGACTGGTCGTCGACTGACGTGTGGGAACAATGACCGTTGGGAAGATCTGGGTCAAACACGCCATCTACAGCCAGATTGGCGGTGTAGATGTTCTGGGTGCTGCTCTGTGAGGCGGACTTGTCTCTCGCGACATCCACAAGACCTGTTGTTGGACGGGAAATGTAAATATCACTTCCGGTACAAAGAAGTCTCACACATGCCTACAATGGATCCGCCTTGAGTGTAGTGAAGTGTAAACTGAAGTCTGTGCTGAATACTGATGCTCAGTTAGTGTAGTGCTGTCTTTGTGGCTGTAGAGCGCGAAATAAACCATTGCAGCCACATTTATTATGATAACAATATGAAGCTGATGGCGCCTTACAATCAGCACACACTCACGTACTCACAAACACACGCATCATGCCTCCACACATACATTTAACTACAAACACATAATGTGCAGCATCATACACGGTCTCCCCAGCTCTCGGCTTCTACACACACACACACACACACACACACACACACACACACACACACACACACACACACACACAGTAACACATACACACACAAACACACACACACACACAGTAACACACGCACGCACGCACGCACGCACGCACGCGCACACACACACACACACACACACACACACACACACACACACAGAGTAACACATACACACACACACACACACACACACACACACACACACACACACACGCACACACACAGAGTAACACACACACACACACACACACACACACACACACACAAACACATCTTGTTACCTCCGTACGACACTAGGACCTCCACTTCACACAGATGAAGATGTTCGCCATTTTTCTTGATTCTGACGTAGCGTCCTGTGATTGGTCGTTCACATTTGAACCTAAGGCTGGCCGCCTCCGGAACACTGGCAGTCTGGGTGTGGCACAGTACAGCTGTAGCGGCCGGCACGGCAACAGGGTCTTGGGTGAAGACTTCGATAGTGAAATTGGCCAGTCGGTCCGCTGAAAGACGGGTGAACACTGGTCAGACAGTTCTGCTGATTCTAGTTTGTTTAAGAAAGGGGCTTCACAATGTCTGTTACACACATGTCTCCACACTCTGTGTGTGTGTGTGTGTGTGTGTGTGTGTGTGTGTGTGTGTGTGTGTGTGTGTGTTGCGTGCGTGCGTGCGTGCGTGGGGTATATATATAAAGGCGTCGCTAAAGCAGAAAACATGCGCTCAATCAGGTCAGTTTAAAAGTAGGGGTAGTAAGTAAAGCTGAGAGCGCTCCCTAAATCTAGGAGATGTGTGCTTTGTATACCATTCGAAAAGTCCGCCTTGCCCTATACTGGCTATAAGCCACAGTGGAGGGGGGTGGGGGGGGGATCTACCATCCTACCGCTGAAACGTCTAACAGGTCTAAGGGTGTCTCACCATTCATAGAGCCCAACCTAGACCATATGAATTGGTGATTTTAGCCGCTTACGACACACGTCCCAAACACATTCACAGACACACGTCCCAAACACATTCACAGACACACGTCCCAAACACACTCACAGACACACGTCCCAAACACACTCACAGACACACGTCTCAAACACACTCACAGACACACTCCCAAACACACTCACAGACACACGTCCCAAACACACTCACAGGCACACGTCCCAAACACACTCACAGACACACGTCTCAAACACACTCACAGGCACACGTCACAAACACATTCACAGACACACGTCCCCAACACACTCACAGACACACGTCACAAACACACTCACAGACACACGTCACAAACACACTCACAGACACACGTCCCAAACACACTCACAGGCACACGTCCCAAACACACTCACAGGCACACGTCACAAACACATTCACAGACACACGTCCCAAACACACTCACAGACACACGTCCCAAACACACTCACAGGCACACGTCCCAAACACATTCACAGACACACGTCACAAACACATATCACAGACACACGTCCCAAACACATTCACAGACACACGACCCAAACACATTCACAGACACACGTCACAAACACACTCACAGACACATGTCCCAAACACACTCACAGACACACGCCCCAAACACACTCACAGACACACGTCCCAAACACACTCACAGACACACGCCCCAAACACACTCACAGACACACGTCTCAAACACACTCACAGACACACGTCCCAAACACACTCACAGACACACGTCCCAAACACACTCACAGACACACGTCACAAACACACTCACAGACACACGTCCCAAACACACTCACAGGCACACGTCACAAACACATTCACAGACACACGTCCCAAACACATTCACAGACACACGTCACAAACACAATCACAGACACACGTCACAAACACACTCACAGACACACGTCACAAACACACTCACCGACACACGTTCCAAACACATTCACAGACACACGTCCCAAACACACTCACGGACACACGTCCCCAACACACTCACAGACACACGTCCCAAACACATTCACAGACACACGTCCCAAACACATTCACAGACACACGTCCCCAACATACTCACAGACACACGTCCCAAACACACTCACAGACACACGTCACAAAGACACTCACAGACACACGTCCCAAACACACTCACAGACACACGTCCCAAACACACTCACAGGCACACGTCACAAACACATTCACAGACACACGTCCCAAACACACTCACAGACACACGTCCCAAACACATATCACAGACACACGTCCCAAACACACTCACAGACACACGTCCCAAACACACTCACAGACACACGTCCCAAACACACTCACAGACACACGTCCCAAACACACTCACAGACACACGTCCCAAACACACTCACAGGCACACGTCCCAAACACACTCATGCACAGACACACGTCCCAATCACACCCACAGACACACGTCCCAAACACATTCACAGACACACGTCCCAAACACACTCACAGACACACGTTCCAAACACATTCACAGACACACGTCCCAAACACACTCACAGGCACACGTCCCAAACACATTCACAGACACACGTCCCAAACACACTCACAGGCACACGTCCCAAACACATTCACAGACACACGTCCCAAACACACTCACAGACACACATCCCAAACACATTCACAGACACACGTCCCAAACACACTCACAGACGCACGTCCCAAACACATTCACAGACACACGTCCCAAACACACTCACGGACACACGTCCCAAACACACTCACAGACACACGTCCCAAACACATTCACAGACACACGTCCCAAACACATTCACAGACACACGCCACAAACACACTCACAGACACACGTCACAAACACACTCACAGACATACGTCCCAAACACATTCACAGACACACGTCCCAAACACATTCACAGACACACGTCACAAACACACTCACAGACACACGTCTCAAACACATTCATAGACACACGTCCCCAAACACATTCACAGACACACGTCCCAAACACACTCACAGACACACGTCCCAAACACATTCACAGACACACGTCCCAAACACATATCACAGACACATGTCCCAAACACACTCACAGACACACGTCTCAAACACAATCACAGACACACGTCCCAAACACACTCACAGACACACGTCCCAAACACACTCACAGACACACGTCACAAACACACTCACAGACACACGTCCCAAACACACTCACAGACACACGTCCCAAACACATATCACAGACACACGTCACAAACACACACACAGACACACGTCCCAAACACATTCACAGACACACGTCCCAAACACACTCACAGACGCACGTCCCAAACACATTCACAGACACACGTCCCAAACACACTCACGGACACACGTCCCAAACACACTCACAGACACACGTCCCAAACACATTCACAGACACACGTCCCAAACACATTCACAGACACACGCCACAAACACACTCACAGACACACGTCACAAACACACTCACAGAAACTGGCATGGTTGTTTTTGACAGTGTGTGTGTGTGTGTGTGTGTGTGTGTGTGTGTGTGTGTGTGTGTGTGTGTGTGTGTGTTGCGTGCGTGCGTGCGTGCGTGGGGTATATATATAAAGGCGTCGCTAAAGCAGAAAACATGCGCTCAATCAGGTCAGTTTAAAAGTAGGGGTAGTAAGTAAAGCTGAGAGCGCTCCCTAAATCTAGGAGATGTGTGCTTTGTATACCATTCGAAAAGTCCGCCTTGCCCTATACTGGCTATAAGCCACAGTGGAGGGGGGGGGGGGGGGGGATCTACCATCCTACCGCTGAAACGTCTAACAGGTCTAAGGGTGTCTCACCATTCATAGAGCCCAACCTAGACCATATGAATTGGTGATTTTAGCCGCTTACGACACACGTCCCAAACACATTCACAGACACACGTCCCAAACACATTCACAGACACACGTCCCAAACACACTCACAGACACACGTCCCAAACACACTCACAGACACACGTCTCAAACACACTCACAGACACACTCCCAAACACACTCACAGACACACGTCCCAAACACACTCACAGACACACGTCCCAAACACACTCACAGACACACGTCTCAAACACACTCACAGGCACACGTCACAAACACATTCACAGACACACGTCCCCAACACACTCACAGACACACGTCACAAACACACTCACAGACACACGTCACAAACACCTTCACAGACACACGTCCCAAACACACTCACAGGCACACGTCCCAAACACACTCACAGGCACACGTCACAAACACATTCACAGACACACGTCCCAAACACACTCACAGACACACGTCCCAAACACACTCACAGGCACACGTCCCAAACACATTCACAGACACACGTCACAAACACATATCACAGACACACGTCCCAAACACATTCACAGACACACGACCCAAACACATTCACAGACACACGTCACAAACACACTCACAGACACATGTCCCAAACACATTCACAGACACACGCCCCAAACACACTCACAGACACACGTCCCAAACACACTCACAGACACACGCCCCAAACACACTCACCGACACACGTTCCAAACACATTCACAGACACACGTCCCAAACACACTCACGGACACACGTCCCCAACACACTCACAGACACACGTCCCAAACACATTCACAGACACACGTCCCAAACACATTCACAGACACACGTCCCCAACATACTCACAGACACACGTCCCAAACACACTCACAGACACACGTCACAAAGACACTCACAGACACACGTCCCAAACACACTCACAGACACACGTCCCAAACACACTCACAGGCACACGTCACAAACACATTCACAGACACACGTCCCAAACACACTCACAGACACACGTCCCAAACACATATCACAGACACACGTCCCAAACACACTCACAGACACACGTCCCAAACACACTCACAGACACACGTCCCAAACACACTCACAGACACACGTCCCAAACACACTCACAGACACACGTCCCAAACACACTCACAGACACACGTCCCAAACACACTCACAGGCACACGTCCCAAACACACTCATGCACAGACACACGTCCCAATCACACCCACAGACACACGTCCCAAACACATTCACAGACACACGTCCCAAACACACTCACAGACACACGTTCCAAACACATTCTCAGACACACGTCCCAAACACACTCACAGGCACACGTCCCAAACACATTCACAGACACACGTCCCAAACACACTCACAGGCACACGTCCCAAACACATTCACAGACACACGTCCCAAACACACTCACAGACACACGTCCCAAACACATTCACAGACACACGTCCCAAACACACTCACAGACGCACGTCCCAAACACATTCACAGACACACGTCCCAAACACACTCACGGACACACGTCCCAAACACACTCACAGACACACGTCCCAAACACATTCACAGACACACGTCCCAAACACATTCACAGACACACGCCACAAACACACTCACAGACACACGTCACAAACACACTCACAGACATACGTCCCAAACACATTCACAGACACACGTCCCAAACACATTCACAGACACACGTCACAAACACACTCACAGACACACGTCTCAAACACATTCATAGACACACGTCCCAAACACATTCACAGACACACGTCCCAAACACACTCACAGACACACGTCCCAAACACATTCACAGACACACGTCCCAAACACATATCACAGACACATGTCCCAAACACACTCACAGACACACGTCTCAAACACAATCACAGACACACGTCCCAAACACACTCACAGACACACGTCCCAAACACACTCACAGACACACGTCACAAACACACTCACAGACACACGTCCCAAACACACTCACAGACACACGTCCCAAACACATATCACAGACACACGTCCCAAACACACACACAGACACACGTCCCAAACACATTCACAGACACACGTCCCAAACACACTCACAGACGCACGTCCCAAACACATTCACAGACACACGTCCCAAACACACTCACGGACACACGTCCCAAACACACTCACAGACACACGTCCCAAACACATTCACAGACACACGTCCCAAACACATTCACAGACACACGCCACAAACACACTCACAGACACACGTCACAAACACACTCACAGACATACGTCCCAAACACATTCACAGACACACGTCCCAAACACATTCACAGACACACGTCACAAACACACTCACAGACACACGTCTCAAACACATTCATAGACACACGTCCCAAACACATTCACAGACACACGTCCCAAACACACTCACAGACACACGTCCCAAACACATTCACAGACACACGTCCCAAACACATATCACAGACACATGTCCCAAACACACTCACAGACACACGTCTCAAACACAATCACAGACACACGTCCCAAACACACTCACAGACACACGTCCCAAACACACTCACAGACACACGTCACAAACACACTCACAGACACACGTCACAAACACACTCACAGACACACGTCCCAAACACATATCACAGACACACGTCACAAACACACACACAGACACACGTCCCAAACACATTCACAGACACATGTCCCAAACACATTCACAGACACACGTCCCAAACACACACACAGACACACGTCCCAAACCCACTCACAGACACACGTCCCAAACACACACACAGACACACGTCCCAAACACACTCACAGACACACGTCTCAAACACACTCACAGACACACGTCCCAAACACACTCACCGTCACGCGCCCCAAACACACTCACGGACACACGTCCCAAACACACTCACGGACACACGTCCCAAACACACTCACAGACACACGTCCCAAACACACCCACGGACACACGTCCCAATCACACTCACGGACACACGTCCAAACACACTCACAGACACACGTCCCAAACACACTCACAGAACGACTGATAACACAAAACAAACAGCCGAAGTTTATAAAAAGCCTTTTGATCACCAGTGCCCGTATGTACTAGTCGGGGTTAGGGCTTTCAGCCCCGGGTTAGAGTCTAACCTCGAACTAAACTAGCTCTAGGGTTAAATTTTCTGTTATTTTTTGTTTTAAATCAGGAAGCGGGCTCATTCCAGGAAGGTGCCTGAGCCGTTATAGAAGGATTTTTTCCCTTTCTTTCTTCGCTTCCTTTTTTTTATTTAACTTTGCTTTTGGGTTTCTTTTGCCCTAGTCTGGGTTAGGCCTATAGCCGTGGGTTAAATTAACCTCGACTTTTACATCCGGGACCTGGTGACAAACAAACACACAGAATAACAGCGTAATTGATCCCCATCTGTACACAGAGAGAGTAGCGAGAAGAAAGTTGGTGTAGGGATTACTTACCACAGCACATGCCCCGATTTGTGATATCCAGCGCGTGTATGACGTAAGTTTGTTCCAGGTCCACCACCCAGTACGGCGCCATATCTCCGTCCTCAGACAGGAAGCAGGACATTTGGGCGACGTCGGGCAAGTGTTTGCCGTCCACAGCAAGGTCCGAGCTGCCCAGGTGAGGCGGGTTATTCACACTGCCCTCTGAACTTGCCTGTGTCGCTTTATTCAGAGCAACGTTCCTCAGATACGGCGGAGGGACTGTGTCCTCTGAAAATGGAAAAAAACAACAACCAACGAACAAACAAACAAACAAACAAACAAACAAACAAACAAACAAACAAAACGGTTTTTAGGCGAGATCATCATCGTCATCGTCGTCGTCGTTGTTGTCGCGGTCGTCGTCATCATCATCATCAGTCTCACAATCGCCATTTCCATCAGGAACATTATCACTACTACCATGGTATGAGGTATGTGGTGCTCATACGGTCGACACTAGAGAACTATTTGCGCTTGCGTAAGGTTATCTGTGCTGAGGGTGAGTAGTGCAGGCCTGAGTACCGATACACTCTTTACAATTCAACTAGTTTCAAAGATTTTATTTTCTTTGGCTTGTACCGGGTCATGGAGAAACATATAAAATAAAATTCTATATACAATATCAACTAAACATGAAATACATATGACAGTTTTGTGTAAGGTAAGTCGTTATTATACATTGTATCCCTGTGAATGGTGTCAATAATACACGTCATCATTATAAACGGTGGCGGTCATTAAATATAACATATCAACTACATGAATTAATGTGAGCGCCAGTTTCATTACATGAACTCTCCACCCCCCCCCCCCCCCCCCCCCCCCCCCCCCCTCCTCCTGCTCCTCTCCCCGTCTTTGTGAATGTAGCAACATTTGAACTATGCCGTAAACTTAAATCCCATCCCCTACCCACCAGATAAAAGAAACTATGTATTACAGGAAAGTCAGAATTGGATTGAGCAGTGTTCAGGCAGTCTGTTCGGTTAGGATAGCTGTTCCTCCACCCCGTAACGTGCCGTCTCCAGACATTTGTGGTCGGGACGTTACACTTCAACTAACCAGCCTAGGATGTACGAGTCAGCGCGTGACGGTAAACTATCGTCATTGTAGATTCAACTTCACGTACGTTACCTGGCACTAAAATTTGCACCTCGCACAGCCTCAGACTCTGTGAACCTTTGATGATTCTGACGTAGCGCCCGTACACCGGGTAGATACAGTTCCACCTTCCTGTGCCCCCTAACGTCATGGGACCCTTGTAGTAGTAGCAGAAACTGCCCCTTGCTGACGTTGTCGTCGTCGGATCTTCGTAGAACACCTCCACGGTGTAGTCAGAAAACTCATCGGCTGCCAACCAGAATCAGCAAATCATAGAAGTCGTTCATTCAAACAGTTTACGTTTTGCGAAATATTCGTTACGTGCATGTTGTCAGAAATTGCTGAATGAGTATGAATTTTCAAATCGTAGGTAAGGGCTGGTACTTTTCTGAAACATTTCCCAAAGAAACACCCGTAAAAGAGAGACACAGAAGCAGAAAGACATACAGACAAAAAGAAATCGAACTCGAACATTAATTGTTGTGGGACACCGGCCCCTTCAACACAGACAAAACGAGAGAGACAGAGAGAAATTATCACATAAGGAAATTAAAAGTTGATAATCATGGACACTGCTATTGTTACAAGCGTTAGAAAACAGCAGCTGTTGGAAGTGGTGCGTTAGAAGAGTTCCAAAAAAAAAGGTCACCGCAGCAGTTATCCCGGTTGGTGGCGACCACTGTATAGACAGGATACACGTGTTCCAGATCCACCAGCCACCATGGGTTGTCGTCCCCGTTAGCGGAAGAAGCACACTGTTGTTTCGTCATGTCCAGCTCCGGACTCCCGTCCACCACCTTCTCAGCTCCGTACGCCGGATCGAAGTCAGAGCTTTGCTTGGCTGGTTTTCTGTGAGCAACGTCCACCAGCCTCGTCTGGCCAAGAGCTGGAATATGCAATGACAATGACAATGACAAAGAAAAGGACAAGGACAAAGACAAGGACAACGAGGTGGGCAAGGACAATGACAATGGCCAGGACAAGGACAATGGCTAGGAGAAGGACAATGGCAAGGACAAAGACAAGGACAAGGACAATGGCAAGGTCAAAGACAAGGACAGAGACAAGGACAAGGAAAATGGCAAGGACAAAGACAAGGACAAGGACAATGGCAAGGACGAAGACAAGGACGAAGACAAGGACAAAGACAATGGCAAGGACAAAGACAAGGACAAAGACAAGGACAAAGACAAGGACAAAGACAAGGACAAAGACAAGGACAAAACAAAGACACAGACTAAGACAAGCACAAAGACGAGGACAGGGACAGGGAGAAAGACAAGGACAAGGACAAGGACAAAGGGTGGGTGGGTGTTTGGGGGTATAACGTCCTTTTCCACCACATAGGGTGATATCAAAGACGGGGCAACGATGAAAAAGCCAGCACAAGTATTTGGCCCCATCCGGGATCGAACTCACAAGCCGAGCACTAGAAGTCCAACGCTCTACCATTCGACCACCCCGGCTCCCCGACAAGGACAAAGGACAAAGACAAAAGCAAAGACAAGGACAATGGCAAGGACAAGGACAAAGACAAGGACAAGGACAAGGACAAGGGCAATAATCTTTATTTTCCAACGACAAAAGTTTTGGCATTAATACCATGCAGTTGCTAAAAGACGAAAATATGAACACAGAGAGAGAGAGAGAGAGAGAGAGAGAGAGAGAGAGAACAACAGTTACTAAAACACTAGAAGAATATAAAGGAGAAGAAAAAAAATGCAGAAGCAATTTACACATTTCAAACGCATGCAGTAGATGTAAAAGGCTGCATCACAAGTAGATCAGACACACCAGCTGAAGTGTTCTTTCTATCAACAGTCTGCGGTATGGAAATGAACAATGACCAATCATTCACTCCGTGCTCCTGAAATATGTACGGAGTTGTAAGTCCTACATACTCACTCACACACTCATCACATGTCAAAGTTACAATACACCCTATAACGTTGGTATGTCGTAATGTTTTAAGTATTACATATTTATGAATTAAATTAGTGTGACAATGTTATCAAGAAGGTTACACTTACTATCGGCGAAAGGCACGAGAACCTCCACCTCACACAGTTGGATTATTCCGCTGCCGCTTCCTTTTGTGATGAACACGTATCGACCACTGACTGGCTGGCTACAGTCCAGTCGCTCAGTAACGCCTGCTGCCATTGGTCCAGTGTAAGTCAAACATGGCGTCCCCACACTGGAGCCCACTCGCCTCGGGTGCTCGGTATAAATGTCCACAATAAGATCGGCCATTATATCGTCTGTAAAAAAAAGAAGGTATTTTTCAAGGGAGATTGTAAGAAAAGCTTTATCGCCAAACACGGTAGTAGGTGAGCCGAAGTAAAAATACCGCGATTCACATTATTTAAACATTGTGTATTTGGCGGTTCAGGTATCAGAAGGTGAGTGAAAGAAAGGAAATGAACCACAACATTTTGTGCGTGTTACATTGTGTATTACATTGTTTATGACGAGTGGCGGCATCTGTCTTACACTACTGCTAACCTTCCAGCTAGTGTTTATTTCTTGTTTGGTATTTCTGACTTGTTTACGATTAGAAGGTGTTATATAACGCGCCTAGGTTCGGCGGGCAGGTACTTGATTATTCGGGATTCTTCTTTAGTTTTTAAAATAGCAATAAGGTGATTCGCGTTCTGATTTTTGATTGGTTCTTCTATAGTAGCTGTTCGGAATGTGCTGGAATACTGCATCTGTATATAATGCCCTGTGATGTTTGCGTGTGTGTGCACGAGAAAAGCTTGTATTTGCGAAGCTTGAAGGTCCTGTGTAAACTCCACACGGTTATAACTTTTCTACCCGCTCACGTTTTTATGTTGTTTCCATAGTAATGGAACAACATCATAGGACGGGCTAAATTTTCCACGTTCATGGGCAAGCATCTGTGGTACAAACGCACGTCACTGCCGATCTCCCGCAGAGACGATTTTGCAAGTGTAACTCTGACAATGACGTAACAAAACGTGCGTCATCGATGCTGACATGTACGGTCCACCGAACGCGCTTCTCCTCCTCAGTGAGTGCCGTCTGTGCGGATGTGTGTGCGTGTGTGCGTGTGTGCGTGCGGCTGTGTGTGTGTGAATTGTGTCCAGGCCCGTTTCTTCGAAAATACTCAACCGAATGGCTTCAAATTTGGGGTATCCAAATATATCAAAATGTTACATTAGACGATTCAAGCGTGTGATGATTGCTTAAGTGATTTGGGAGTTATCGCCCTTTTGAGACAAGTTGGTTGTCTTTCGTGTACAGGCGTAATATTTATTTAAATCACTCAATTTTTTGGCAGTAGACAGCTTGAATACGGATTCTGAACAGAGTCACTACTAGAAAATGGTCGCTCTTATAGTTTTCATGTAAACCGAGCCTGAGTTGACATTGCATGTGAACCCAGTTCAGATGCCTATTTCTCCGAAAATACTGAACCGATCGATTTCAAATTTGGGTTTTCTAAATGAATCAAGATTGTTGAACAGAAGGCCCGATCCAGGTACGATTACACACATGATTTGCGAGTTATCGCCCTTTTCAGAAAAAGTGGCTTTCTGACGTTTAAAGGCGTAATATTTACCTAAACCACTCCATTTTTTGGACATAGATAGCATGAATACGGACTCTCAACTAAGTGAATTTTGGAGGTTGTCGCTCTTATACTTTTGGCGTAAGCCGTACCTGATGAAAGTGCTGGTGAACACACTTTAGATCTCAAAATCGCTCCTACTATACATAGATAATGAGCCTGGGGTGCCATAAAAAATATACAAAAAAATTAGAAAAATTCACTGCAGCCGTTATCGTCAGTTGACTCGAAAATTTGTACTCACAGCACATTTCCTCTACAAGCCACACGCCTCGCAAACATCGAAGAAGAGACGCACGCGCACTGTAAGTGCGTCATGTTTGATTGACGTGATGCTGTTTTTTCTTGGGGGTGTCTCGCCACTTTCTTTCCGAATTCTTCTGTTTGGAGACGTGGTGTATTTTACTTCTACTATGTCGCCATCTTCGTGCAATCGCAGAGAAGACACGGGATATAACAGAATACAACTCCAATACTTTATAAACAGAATATGCACGGAGAACAAATTCATGAAAGAAGAACCCAGAACGCTGTGCAGGGCTGCTTACGTACTGAACAGGTCAGATCCATCGCAGAAAAGGCACGCGCGCACTGACGCAAAAGGCAGTATCAGCGTCATTTTTCCGACGTCATGTTTGATTGGACGTGATACTGGCATTTCTTGGGGATGTGTCGCCACTTTTTGGACGTTCTCTATGTGTAGACGGGGAAAGCGGGAGTTTCATTGATGTAGTGTGCTTTGTTTTTTCCCACTGACTCTCACTCAATAGCATAATAGAGTGAGAGGACACCACATAGGTCTCAATGGAGCACAAACGCGGCTCGCGCGAGTCTGTGTGTGTGTGTGCGTGTACGCGTGCGTGCGTGCGTTGTGAGTGTGTGCGCGCGCGCGTGTGTATGTCTGACATAACACATAGTTAGAAAACGTTCGCCGCGCAGACTTGTCTGTTAAACATATTGGGTCGGTATTAATTCGATCTTTACACTGCGCACGCAGCAGCAACACTTCAATTTTCATGGGCTGCTTTCATTGCAAGAACTGTATCAAAGTTATTACGCCAAATGTATTATGCGTCATCCCACGTGAGCAAAAACGTCATAGATTTCAAAGAATACAACTTGACGTCTCTCTTCCAAAAACAAGATTGGTGTGACAGCCCGGTCAGTTGTTTCCATTCCGAGAGAGAGTGTGTGTGTGTGTGTGTGTGTGTGTGTGTGTGTGTGTGTGGTGTGTGTGTGGATACATGGCATTACAAAGAACGACCGTGACGATAGCAGGTGATCAAATGGAAACAACATATAGGGCTGGTGGCCATCTTGTTTCTGTGAGTGAGAGACAATCGTGCGGTCCACAAGAACTCGCTACGTGAGGAAGTGTACGCTGTGTGTCATCGTTTCACCTCGATAAGACGACGGGCTCTCCAACACATTTCCACACGTAACATTTTGGCTTCCTAAGCCGGGGATTGCGGGTTCGGGTCCCGTCGGAGGTGCCAAAATGTTAATACGTGTGGAGATATGTTGAAGAGCCCGTCATCTTATCGAGGTGAAACGATGACACACAGACGAAACAAAATCCTCACGTAGCGAGTTCTTGTGGACTGCACTTGTTTTATGTGAGTGAGAGACAATGTGCAGGCCACAAGAACTCGCTACGTGAGGATTTTGTTTCGCCTGTGTGTCATCGTTTCACCTCGATAAGACGACGGGCTCTTCAACATATCTCCACACGTAACACGGAGATGGAACGACAGAAAGCGGAGATGAAGGCAGCAGAAGCAGAAAGACAGCAACGCCATGAGCTCAAATTGAAGACGATAGAACTACAACTGCAGAGGGAGAGGGCAACTGAATCGAACGTCACCAACAACAACGATCAGGTCGCCAGGGCACCGAAGTTACCAGCCTTCAACGAACACTCGGACAAAATGGACGCCTACCTGGAGAGGTTCGAACGTTTTGCGGCCAGCAACAACTGGGGACAAAAAACTTGGGCAGTCAAACTCAGTGCTCTCCTACCCGGCAAAGCATTGGATTTCTACGCCAGACTACAAAGAGGTGATGCAGGAGACTACAACAAGTTGAAGCAGGAGTTGCTGAAGCACTACGACTTCACAGAAGAAGGATACAGAAGAAGGTTTCGCAACTGCAAACCAGAAGACGGAGAAACACCAACCTTCTTTGTTGAGAGACTGTCCTCATACCTCCAGAAGTGGATACAGCTAGCCGGCCTCCATGAAGAGTACGCTGATCTACGGGACCTCATCACGAAAGAACAGATCCTCAACGCGTGTTCCAAAGAGGTGGCAGCACATCTACGGGAACAAAAGTCCTTGTCCTTGAAGGCCCTGACCGAGTCAACCCAGGGATACCTGGACGCCCATAACCTGAAGTTTGGATACAGTAGGCCACAGCGATCATCAGCACCTACAGGGAGTAGCCAAGACAACCAAGACACCCCGAGACCAAAACCTGCGGAGAACCTCACATGTTACCGCTGTGGAGCAAAAGGCCACAAGACGGCAAAGTGCCAGTCATCCAGCGTCAACAAGAGAAGCGGACCAAACAACGCCTCAACTGAAAGGAGTGGAGCCGCTGCTGTCCTAGCTAGTGATATGACGTCACCGGTGGACTGTACGCGTGAAGAAAAGAGGGCTACGCCAGGCCAGATCGAGTTCTTGAAGAAGAGCGGACATATCCCAGTCAGTGATGGGGAGACGTTCCTGTCTGTTTCCAACATGTAAAGATAATGATGCCAACATCAAATGTACGAATGCATTTGTTACTCACTACAACAGTCGCCCCTGTTGGAGAGAGCCAAGGCGTGGACCTCGTACTGCTGACCAATATCCACCATCCAAAATGGCGACGAATCGCCTTGGGCAGTGTGTGAACAGTGACCATTAGGAAGTACTGGATCAAACACGCCATCTACAGCAAGATCGGCACCCCATGTGTTCTCGGTGGTACTTTGATCAGCTGTCCGTCCTTGAGCCACATTCACCAGGCCTGTAAAATGATAATAATAATAATGATAATTAAGCGCTCTCCTCAGTTGTGTGAGCGAAAAACACTGTGTTTTTCTATAGCTCTCTGCCAGACAGATAGTAACATTGTGTTTTTCTATAGCTATCTGCCAGACAGATAGTAACATTGTGTTTTTCTATAGCTCTCTGCCAGACAGATAGTAACATTGTGTTTTTCTATAGCTCTCTGCCAGACAGATAGTAACACTGTGTTTTTCTATAGCTCTCTGCCAGACAGATAGTAACACTGTGTTTTTCTATAGCTCTCTGCCAGACAGATAGTAACACTGTGTTTTCCTATAGCTCTCTGCCAGACAGATAGTAACATTGTGTTTTTCTATAGCTCTTGCCAGACAGATAGTAACATTTTGTTTTCCTATAGCTCTCTGCCAGACAGATAGTAACATTGTGTTTTTCTATAGCTCTCTGCCAGACAGATAGTAACATTGTGTTTTTCTATAGCTCTCTGCCGGACAGATAGTAACATTGTGTTTTTCTATAGCTCTCTGCCAGACAGATAGTAACATTGTGTTTTTCTGTAGCTCTCTGCCAGACAGATAGTAACACTGTGTTTTTCTATAGCTATCTGCCAGACAGATAGTAACATTGTGTTTTTCTATAGCTCTCTGCCGGACAGATAGTAGCCTAACATTTTGTTTTTCTATAGCTCTCTGCCAGACAGATAGTAACACTGTGTTTTTCTACAGCTCTCTGCCAGACAGATAGTAACACTGTGTTTTTCTATAGCTATCTGCCAGACAGATAGTAACATTGTATTTTTCTATAGCTCTCTGCCAGACAGATAGTAACATTGTGTTTTTCTATCGCTCTCTGCCAGACAGAACTGTACAAGTTTGTAACGTTCAATGTACTCACCGCCGTATGACGTCATAACCTGAACCTCGCAAAGATACAACTCGTCCCCGTTTTTCTGGATTCTGACGTAGCGTCCGATGATTGGGCGATCACACTCGTATGGTACAGTGGCGCCATCTGGTACTGCGGCCGTCTGGGAGTGACATAATGTAGGAGTGGCGGTTGGTACAGCAACAGGATCCTCTGTGAAAACCTCGATGTTAAAGTTGCTGAGTCTGTCCCCTGGTGATGACAAGACAACAAGAGGCATTATAGCCAACTTTAAAACTACCTGACAATCGCCTTCCTTTCGGTTCGTGAGTTTCGTTCAAGCTTTGTAGCTGTACACGATCTGTGTGCGTGTTTCGCCGTCATCGTTGTTGTTGTTGTTGTTGTCGCCTGGGGATGACAAGACAACAAGAGGCATTATAGCAAACTTTAAAACTACCCGGCAATCGCCTTTCCTTTCGTTCAAGGTTTGTCGCTGTACACGATCTGTGTGCGTGTTTCGCCGTTGTTGTTGTTGTTGTTGTCGTCGTCGTTCCTCTACCGACGAAGGAAATACTAGTGCAGGGCTTCATTTGTTTTTCTTTAGTCTACTTTATTGTCCTTTTTCGGGAAATTCGGGCTGCTTCCCTCGGGGGAAGCGCGTCGCCGCAGTGACCTACCCTATTTTTCAATTTTGCCAGGGGAGGAAAGCGGATAACCCGGATAGAAAAACCCGATATCACATATCACACGCACGATGGTGGTGATGATGACGATGATGATGATGATGATGATGATGATGATGATGATTTATGAGATTTTCGAGACAGTTGTTCTAGAACGAGATGCTACAGCGTCCATGTTAGACTGACTGTCTATTTTGTAATTATAATACGCACAATATTGATAATATGATAACCGGCTGAAACACAATGTTCACAGTTGGCTAACCCTGTCCTGAAATTAGGCGAAAGTAGGAGTTGACTGTTTGTTTTTGCTTTGTGGTTGTTGTTGTTGTTGTTGTTGTTGGGTTTGTTTGTATTTTGTTAAACATAACGAGAACTTGACACCAGCCCGTGTACACAGGTGACAATAAGTAACAAACATAACGAGAACTTGACACCAGCCGTGTACACAAGTGACAATAAGTAACAAAGATAACGAGAACTTGACACCAGCCCGTGTACACAAGTGACAATAAGTAACAAACATAACGAGAAACTTGACACCAGCCCGTGTACACAAGTGACAATAAGTAACAAACATAACGAGAACTTGACACCAGCCCGTGTACACAAGTGACAATAAGTAACAAACATAACGAGAACTTGACACCAGCCCGTGTACACAAACATAACGAGAACTTGACACCAGCCCGTGTACACAAGTGACAATAAGTAACAAAGATAACGAGAACTTGACACCAGCCCGTGTACACAAGTGACAATAAGTAACAAACATACGATACTTATAGCGCTCGTGTGCCTGCATTACGAATTGCACTCTACCGTCATCAAAAAAGGCCCTACGTGTCTGTAACATCCATAGTGCCTAGGTCTTTCCTTACCGGATGGCCATAGAATCATAGGCTATATAATTTATTCATGGCATGTGAGTCATGTCATTTTACAATATGTACCTCATACTTCATCCATTCAAGTCCTGGTATGATGGATGACTGTCCTCCCCCCCCCCCATGCACCCCCAATCAATCAATCAATCAATCAATCAATCAATCAATCAATCAATCAATCACTTTATTAATCCCTTCCGGGCAATTAAATGTCTGCCGATGACATACAAACAGGACATAAAAGAGTTCTTAAAAGAGACATTAAACATAAAACAATTTATCACCATAACACACATTTCATAACATTATCACATACACATGTATCACAGACTATATAGAGCGAACGACCTCCACCCCCCCCCGCCCCCCCCCCCACACACACACACCGTGGCACACACACACACACACACACACACACACACACACACACACACCACCTCTCTCTCTCTCTCTCTCTCTCTCTCTCAGCAGGAGTGCCTCTGGTGGAGCGTGTGTTTAAAAACAATGACTGCTGTTGGTACATATGAATTCTTGTAACCCCCCAACACCAACACCAAATGCAGTCCTGGTAACTTTGTGCTACACAAGTCAACTTTGACTGAAGATATGACTATGGGCTACCATCCTGTGCCTTGCTACGTTATCACGAATAGTAAGGGCTCATGCGTGTCACATGAGGTCGTGGCCGACATTTGAATTCATAACTTCATAAAACGGTCGCTGAACCACAAACTAACCTGCACGACTGGTTACTGCATAATCGGTAACCATGACTTATGGTAACATTAATGTGTGCAGATTAGAGAGAGACTGGAGATGAACAGAGGGAGGGGACAAAGGGAGACAAGCAAGACAAACAGACAGACAAAAAGACAGAAAGAAACACAGACAGACAGACAGACAGACAGACAGACAGCGCACGACTGCACGTGTAAAAATGAAAGTGCAATAGTTTCGTCTTGACACGTAACCACGAAAATGAATGTATGTGAACACAGTTTCTTCTTCTTTTCACTGTTGTTATTATTAATAATTATAAATTATAATAGCAGCGGCTCGCTGTTGGGTGAAGATCTGCCGGTGGACGGTGAGGTGCTTGTTTGCGACCGTTCCTGTTTACGTTTACATCGTTTGCGTGGCAACCCAGCACCGATTTGCAGCGAGCGTAAACGAGATGCAAGGTCGGGGGTCAGACGAGCCGATGTCACAGCAAAAAGTTCAGTACGCTGGTACTGCAAACGAACCGGTGTGTTTCGCTCACCTTGCGCTATCCGAGGAGTGCAGTCAACGTCAGTATGCACGTGCGAAACGCATGGCGTGAGTAAAGGTCAGGGTGTAGGTGAAGGCAATGGCGATTGGCTGATTGTTCAAAACAGCAAACCTGGTTGAAACCACCATGCACCAAAACAGCAGTACGGAACGGTGGAGGGGCATAAAGAACCCACCAAACGACACAGTCCCAGCATCATGAAACAGCTTGACAAAAACCAGGATGTTACACAGTCTACAACATCACAAACTAATACATCACAATGGGAGCTCGTCATCACTCAACCAGTGGCGAACGACCCCTGACCCCTGACCCCTGATTATTATTATTATTATTATTATTGCTATTATTATTCATTTACCACAGCAGTCTCCCCGGTTGGTGATCGTCACGAAATGCACGACATACGTCTGCTCAAGGTCCACCAACCAGAATGGAGTCGGGTCCCCTGCGACTAGCCGACAGGAAGCAGGACTTCTGGTTGATATCCGGTTCCGCCTTGCCGTCCACAGCCAGGTCAGAGGTTTCCTGGAAGATGGGTGTGCCGAGTGCCTGGTAAGAACTGGACACGGTTGGTTTGTTGAGCGCCATGTTGCGTAACGTCAGTGTGTGGGAGGTGCCTGTAACATAAAGTAACATAATGTATTGTAACAATATTACCTTAATTATGTTTAGACATTAGGAATTTGTTGGCATGCTGCGACTTACTTTAAATTACAGTCACTCGCACATACATGTATACTGATTACACAGTCATATTAAACCTTATGGACTAAAATTGATAAAACAATAAATGCAATACAGACTGATGAAATACTTTCACTAAGATACACCCTAAACACCAGAAAACAGGTCAGAATTTAGAAATGCAAAGTAAGAGATCATGTTAATTGTTATCACATATTAGATGGAAGGGGTGAGGGTGATGGTGAGAGTGAAGGTGAGGGGACACAGTTTACGGTTGTGGGATAAAAACTGTTGCTGAACCTTACTATTCTGGGCACGAATGTAAAAGTCGATGTTAATGCGAGTTTTCACAATGAGGTGCCCCCGATTACGAAAAATACACCACACGAGTTTGTTGATTTCGACCGTAAAACTGCGAGTTTTAACTGCATTTCTTTGATTTGAAAACTGACATCGACAATCAAAATGCTTCACGCGGTATCTCTGACTGAGGTGCTTTACCTCGCTTTGTCCATAGGCTTTGAGAAGTCAGCAATTTAGTCAGGAAACGCTTCTTTGGTGTTGTGAAGTTCCCCTGTCACCGCATGTGCAGGTACGTATGAAATATGATATCCAAGTGAGCACTTTTTTCGGTAGCGATATTTTGGGGGTGTACTTATTAAAGTAGTTGCTGCGTTGTGAGTAGTGAACGGTTTTTCTCAAAGAGCAGTGCACACTCAAGAATAGTATCCCAGTTGTGTCATATCAAAAGTTCATTGAAATCGCTTTGTACTTTTGTCACAAACAGCCAGCGAAAGTGCAACCTGTTTAATAATGGCTGAATATGCGTACTGATGGGAGTAGGGACACTTGATTGGTTGCTGTGATAAGGTGTATCCGCGAAAACAAGTATAATATGATGCAAATATTCGGGCACATGCTCGGTGTTTCAGATTATCTTCCGGAACTTGTATGACAGATTATTGCTTATAGATGGCCGTTAATTGAAGCTGTCAGGTCCCTTATGGGCTGAAAGCGGTGCTTACCAAAAGAGCCAGCCATGATTGCTACACTTGATTCAATTTCTTTTTATACATTTGTCCAGACTGTGGTTGCGTTCAAAAATTGACTGTACACAGCAAAGATGACACCGCTGCAGCAGGTATTGTGCACACACTTCAAATTTGAGTACTGGATATGTTAGGCCAAACACCCTGCGGTGGTCCAACGAAATGACAACAGATTTGCCTGTAGCGGCCTCTCGGTTATCAAATCTTCCTTTTTCCATATAGACGCCAATTCTTTTACTGATGGGGACCAGGCTGACATATTACGCTGCTGCAGCTGCTACGCTTGACAGATCATGTGCAGACGCACATCATGCTTTAGAGAAATGGTCCAGCATCCCTAAAATACTATTTTAAGTATACCTTTTTGTCTCAAATTCTAACGGACTCAAAAAATGTCGGACATTTTCATTAATTCCTGTTTTGAGGTACAGGTACTGAAATTAGACAAACTTAATATGAAAATTTCCAAGAAAATAATATTACGCGAATGCAAATATACAACAGTAGACACAAAAGCAAATCTGTGAAATCTCTTTATTTTCAGCGTGTTTTTCCTTGGAACAAACGCCGTTATTTTGCCTTTTTTGGACATTCTCAAATTTACGATGAAAATTACTGGCATACATTACTGGCAAAGTGTGATGGAAAGTATGTAGAACACAACCTCAAGTCTACAGTAGTAAGTGGCTGAATTCATTTCAAGTGTTTTGACGTATGTTATCACACGGCAAAACATGTTTACAAGGTCAAGGTCATCGTTCGTCTGTTTACTCCCAAACATTTTATTTCATCGCTGTGTTAGAATAAGCAAAATAACAAGCAGTCACAAGCACCAGGCTAAACAAAATTAGCACAACGATGTTTGTATGAGAATATTTCTTGTGTACAACTTTGGTGACCTTGACCTTAGGAGCAAAGGTCACAGAGACTGGGTGAAACTTTTGTAAATACAACTTTTGGCATAACATTTGCCTAATGTGCATTGATAAGAATGCCTTTCTGGTGACCTCTAGTAAAGGCCAAGGTCACGCTTGAATTATGAAGATTTTGCCGTCATATTTTTATTCTGAGGATGCTGTGAACTCATCAAATCACGGGGGCAAAAGTTAGCAGCACCAAAATGCTTATTCTGAGCGATGAAGTAAAATGTTTTGGAGTAAATAGACAAACCAATGACCTTGACCTTGAAAACATGTTTGCCGTGTGATTAACATACCTCATAACACTTGAACTGAATTCAACCACGCACTACTATAGACTTGAGGTTGTGCTCTACAATCATTTCCATTGCACTTTGCTAGTACTGGACTGCATTCCTTAATGTGAAAATGTCCAAAAAAAAAAAAGGGCAACTTAACGGCGTTTAGTCCCAAGGAAAAACACGTTGAAAATAAAAGAGATTTCACAGATTTGCTTTGGGGTTGTTGTTTTTTGTTTTGTTTTTTTTGCATTTGCGAAATGTTTTTTTTTGTTTTTTGTTTTTTTTACTTGAAGCTTAAATTAATTTTGTCTGATTTCTTTACGTGTACCTCAAAAACAGGAATCAATGAAAATGTCCAACATTTTCCTAGTGCGATACAATTTTAAGCGGAGGGGCATCTTTAAAATAGTATTTTTGTGATGCTAAACCATTTCCCTAAATCATGATGTACGTCTGCACATGATCTATCAAGCGTAGCAGCTGCAGCAGCATAATATGTCAGCCCGGTCCCCATTAGTGAGTGAATGGGCGTCTATATGTAAAATAGACATTTTGATATCCTCGGGCTCCTACAGGTAAATCTCTGGCCATTTCCTTGGACCACCGCAGGGTGTTTGGTTTAACAGATCTAGTAGTCAAACTTGAGGTTTGTGATTAATACCTGCTGCAGCGGCGACATTTGTAATCTTTGCTGTGTACTGTCAAGTTTTGAACCCAAGCACAATATGGATTCCCGTCATTACCACTCACAGCGAAAGGGACATAGTGGGTGGGCTAGTAACACGTAAGTGCCAAGCCTCTCCTCTAAAAGTTGGTAAATAACAAAAAAACGTTGTGTACACTGTGGCCGTCATATCAGGCTACTTGGTAACCTACCCCCGTAGCAGTTAATGCTCTGTTTAATTAGAAAAAGGTATTTTAAATCACCTACTTCAAGCATTGAACAGTTCATGAAATTTGATGTGGGATGCATGGTTTCCTTCTTCTGGGATCACTCTACTTTTCCCAGTATGTAAAACAATGACAAGTTAAAATTGGTGGCTGTTAGCGGCAAAATATAAACCTACCCCCCCCCCCCCCCCACGCAGCATGTAATGAACGAAATGGAAAAAAATGGGTAAAAATAATGACCGCTGTAAAGAAGACGTGCTTGTTTAGATTCACGGATCTTTCTTCATACGACTAGTCATTGTCTTTTTCACTCAGACAAATGTATAAAAAGAAAATGATTCAAGCGTAGCAATTATGGCAGGCTCTTTTGGTAAGCACCGCTTTCAGCCCATATAGGAAACTGATAACTTCAATTAACGGCCATCTATAAGCAATGAATCTGTCATACAAGTTCCGGAAGATAATTCTGAAACACCGAGCATGTGCCCGAATATTTGCATCATATTATACTTGTTTTCGCGGATACACCTTATCACAGCAACCAATCAAGTGTCCCTACTCCCATCAGTACGCATATTCAGCCATTATTAAACAGGTTGCACTTTCGCTGGCTGTTTGTGACAAAAGTACAAAAGCGATTTCAATGAACTTTTGATATGACACAACTGGGATACTATTCTTGAGTGTGCACTGCTCTTTGAGAAAAACCGTTCACTACTCACAACGCAGCAACTACTTTAATAAGTACACCCCCAAAATATCGCTACCGAAAAAAGTGCTCACTTGGATATCATATTTCATACGTACCTGCTCATGCGGTGACAGGGGAACTTCACAACACCAAAGAAGCGTTTTTTGACTGAACTGTTCAATGTTCGTAAATGTTTTCCGCGATACATGTCACCTGCAGTGATCTGATAAGTGCACAAGCATCAAATACTGCCGTTTTACAGGGTCCTTTGAATCAACGGCCAAACTAATTGCCGCAATTATCCAGGAAGCACTATTCTGATTGGGGTAAAATTTCAGTATGTCAACAATGCATGTCTTGTCTAACATAACCGTATTTAGAGTGGAGTTCTGCGCATTTCTGTACCCGCAAACACGTATACTTTGTGCACAGCACCCTCAAAAGCCCATTTATAGGGCTCATAATATATTATTATAGTGAAATATCTCTGGAACCAAGAATGCTAGAACCTTAATTCTTTTTGCGTTATGATCAGAACAGTTAGTTCTACGAGGCTACAATAATATCCAAGATCTCTCCTTTGTAATTAAATAATTTTGGCTGCCGATACCTAATACTAGGTAGTGGTATGGTGAAATGTTGTCAGAGAGAGAGAGAGAGAGAGAGAGCGCCCACTGGAGGCGAGGAGAAGGCCGAAGTACAGGGAAAAACTACTTCCGACAGGAATGAAATGAATGATTTCAACCACATGGACCTCCACAGCAGCATAATACTATAATCTTACTCATCGTCATCAGACAAGGCGGGGGGAAAAAACCAACATTTACTCAGCTTCTGAACCCTCCAACCGAACTAACCGGCCTTGAAGAGTGCAGGGAGAAATGACATAACATAACATAACATAACATAACATAACGTAACGTAACGTAACATAACATAACATAACAT
>JACVVK020000316.1:0-22500 GCA_018292915.2 Batillaria attramentaria | reverse complement strand
CGTTGTTGTTGTCGTTGGTTTGGTTGGTTGCTTGTTTGTTTGTTTGTTTGTTTTAAAGAAGGAGGGGCTTTAGATCAAAACATGCCGTCTCATCAACATATTGTTGACTTCATGCTTGAGTGACCACACTAAAGCCAACACACAGGTGTAAGCGCGTGAAGCGTGTCAGATCATGTACAGCCGGAATGTACTTCAACTTCAAACAAAAAACCCTCCCTTTAATGGCCGGAGTGGATCTTTTCCTTGGGCACGCGTCATTCCATTACGTAACAGCTCAGCCTAGGTCCCGCGCACGTGCCGCGGCGTTCCGCAGAGCGGCGGTGACCAGTAGCTGCGGGCTGGAGCCCGGGACAGGAGGTGGTGGCAATAACTTGCTTTCCCCTGGTCGCTACCCACTCTCAGAATGAAGCCAGCCAGCCCCCAGCAGGTTCTTCCTCGGCGGTAGTGCGTTTCTCTACTTCTCAAGTCTTGGAAAAGATGTTACGTTTGACAGCGCAGGTGAACCCATTGTAGATCTCAACAGCAACATATTGGGGTGGTGGCCATCTTGTTTCTTAATCATGCTGACGAAACCTTTGGTCGCTCGTTTTCAGATCTGCACTGCTAGCTCTTTGTTCGCTTACTTACCTGTTTTACGTGGCTCAGTGAATTGATGGCTTTTGCAAATTGTGTATTTATTGCATCCTGCGTTTCGAGGTGTACCGCCATCTGTCATACTTTGTATATATGCGGTGGAATATGCTCATCACGAAAATGAATGTTTCTGGGAGGCTGCCTTCCATTGTATAGCACGTCCAAAAGTCAAATGCGATAATAAGGTACGGTTTATGCCACAAGTATAAGAGCAACTAATTCCAAAATGTGCCTCTGTTCGGAATAAGTATACATGCTATCAATATCCTAACCATGGAGTGGTATAAAACAAAAACAAAAAAATAAAATAAATAAATAATATAAAAAACCCGCCTTTATTCAAGCGTACATGTTGACCACGATCCGGTTAAGTAAAGGAAACATTTGGTGTTTCCTATCACCGTGTTCGTTAAATAATTGTGGTAATGTGGCAGGTTCCAAGCTGTATCTGATAAGCTTGGGAGTGACAGAAATTACTGTCTTGGCACCGGCACCATGCAGCATGAAAACGGTTGTGACCTTTCCGTGATTCGCAAGTTTTACTAAACAATACGTCACTGACAGATGACCACAAATGTGAGAGTGAGTGAGTGAGTTTTTAGGGCTTAAAGCCGCGCAAGCCACAAAGACTAATTCGCGGCTGAGTGTGCCTGCACTACATTGAAAAAAAATGTAACGTTGGACAAAGGATGCAAACTGGTCTACGGGGCAATATAAACCTAGGACATGCAGGAGACGCTGCACCTTCGTGCTAGTTTCTCGAACTCCCGGTTACAAAAGAAAAGCGTAGAAAACAAATAACAATTACAACTAGGTAAAACAAAGATAAATACTAAGCGCATATACAGCAAATATTGCAACTTATCATCTCCTAGGCGCAATAAACCAGTTCGCAGCATATGCCCAACATCACTTATTCCTAACCACTGGTAGTGCAGACGTGAGTGAGGGGTTAAAAAGAAGAAATATAGATGAAAGGTCCGAACTTAGACATCAGCTGAGAGATGAGAGGAAGGACAGAGCGGCTAAGTTCGGGAGGTTTTAAAGAGAAAGAGACAGGCGAATGGGCTGGTGAGGGATAGACAGAGTTAGGAAGGAAAATTCCTTAGTTGCCATTGAAGACACATGCCTGGGAGGCAGTTGGAGAATAGACCGCTCCCGCAAGGAACCTCCCCGCCGTGAGGCGGTTCGGGAAAACAACGCACCAGAGAGGGGTGCCTTGTGAAGGTCTTCAACATGACAGGTGCTAGGTAGCACCAGCAGGGCGCTGCAAACGCAGAAACGGCCCTCAGATGTCTCACTGGACCAAGGGTCAGCAGACACCCGCTTACTGACCTCCCCCCCCCCCCCCCCGGAGGAGACTTTAAGAGAGCAAAAGACAGGTGAATGGACCGAGGGAGGCAGAAATAAGAGTAAAGAAAGAGCAAAAGGGATGGGCAAGCTTGGCGAAATCAGTGTGTATACAGCTAGGTGTTTACTCCAAGTAGTTGGAAGGTCAAAAATGAAATGGGTGCAATATCTACATTTCGTGCACTTTTTTGACCTTGGAAAACATGATGTTTACGTGCCCGTCTTAGCATTCCGATATGAACAATTTGTATACAGGCTCCCTCCCTTGTTTCTTTGCTTTTAAATGCAAATCTTGGTGAAGGGTGACAGACCTATGCTGCAGCATGTAGAACACTTTGACATTGCTGTCTTGTTTCTCAAGGTCGATGTAATGAAAGAATGTAGACGCGCGCACAGAGAGAGAGAGAGAGAGAGAGACGCAGAACGACAGAATGAAAAAGCAGTATAGTTAAGTAATTCACTGCACAATCTGTCTGACTTTAATGTCCACATGCCCGCCATTCATGTGACGTGTGACAACGTGTCCCTGTATGTAGTTGGCAATGTCTTGCACTGTTTTTGTACATGTACTTGACAACCAGCTGGGCGAGAAAGGGGAGAGAAATGTGGGTGAAACCTCTTAAAACATCTCTGAGTGTATTCTGTGACATCTGAATGTACACTAGTACAATCCAGACATGTAGGCAGACGATGGTGGGATTGTTCCTACCTGGGTTCACTCCTACCCAGAGTGGGTGCCACTTCGACTCTTTCAGTGTGCTTCTCTTGTTATGACACATCTCATGATATGGATAATTACTCGTTCGGCACACCGTGTGTGTGTGTGTGTGTGTGTGTGTGTGTGTGTGTGTGTGTGTGCGTGCATACGTTAGTGCACGCGCCCGCATGTTGACGTGAAATGTCTGCCCGACATATGCATACGGAGATAACGTGCAGGAGCAGCATGCAAATGATCTGGGCATACAAGACAGTACGCCCTACGAATAACAAGCAGGACACAAAAAGTAGGCGAGGTGGTTGACTGCGGGTTTAACACGCCTCTCAACAATGAAAGGGTGATGTCAAACACGGGAACATCAAAGAAAAGTTGCTTTTTTTTCTCTCTCTCTCTCGTCCACAGGGGAAGTCTGTCTCACGACCCTAACATTCAAAGCTGAACGCTCGTCCTGCTCTGCTAAGCCAGCTGTCCATCAGAATGTAGTTAAAGTGAACACGACAAACTGATTATGATAAATACATAGTTGTTTACACCGGGCTTTAGAAGATTGAAACAGTAAAAAAAAAATCACAATCTTCTCCTTCATAAAAAGCTAGACATCAATTATTCGTCTCTTCCGCCAGCCAGGATCGAGGAGTTTGTAGAACGTTGAGCTTAGAATGATGGGGTTAGAGTTCGGATCCGGTGTGAGAACCAAGTGTTTGTGAGGGTTTATGCCTCCTTGCCCCGTCTCTGATCATCATGTGTTGGAAAAGATTTGAAAAGGATGTTTGGCATGCAAACCACCGATCACATTGTAACGTAAGGCGGTCTCACAACTTTCACTCCGCTTTCACATCACAGACATTCAGAAAGGCACGCATGCAAACGTCATCCACTCCCTTTCATACACACAAGCAAATAGTTATTCTTTTGACTGAGACCTTTTATAGACAAACAATCAGACAATCACACAAATAAACAAGTAGTTTCTAAGGCTTAGTTACTTCCACGGCTGATAACACAGAAGTCTCCAATTTCACAAGCACATCAATAACTCTAAGGATATGAATACGAAATGTACTACAAAACGGACATAAGCCACTATACACAGTGGCGTCAGACGTGAAATGGATAACAAGTGAAATACGCAAGATGAACCCAACAAACTTGGTCGAAAGAATGCTGCAGACTTGGTGAAGACTTGTTGGTCTTGGGTAGAAAACCATTTACACGTCCAGACGATTCCTCTGGGAATCCTGGAGATCCAAATGTTCATTCACCTTCTTCTGGAAGGAATAACGACTGGAAGCACTTCTTCTGGAAGTGACTGGAACAATGCTGGACCGCAGGCACCTTCACACATACGATACGCTGAGGATGGTGTACCCCATCAGACTCAGGAAAACCCCACCTTGACACGGCGCGCACGTGACCTCAAGGGAGACAAACACACGTCGCTGGCTTCAAGCTCCATAACGACGGGGCAGACAATTATAGACTATAACATGGTGCCGTCTACGCTGATCAGGCGGACATCAAACTAGGCGGTCAGCTCACCGGGTCTCCGGTGTCGTTCCTGTACAATATTAACCCGTAATCAATACCACTATCTCGGATAATATTTACCTTTATATAAACTAGCCTTCAGTTATCCTGAACAAAGTTCCATTTCGCCAACAATGACATCTGACATCAATCTAAAAAAATTCTGCAAACTGACAACAGAAAATGATCAACAATTTCATCTTCCAGTTACTAAATACAAATACAATATTATCAACAGTTCAACCTTAGAACATCATCATCAAACCCAAACCATAATTATTTCCACAACTGATATGTTGTCACAAGAATGAACTTCAAAAATCCTACAACAATTCTCTCATTTCAATGACAAATCGAGAATTTCAACATTCATACATACATCATAATAGCATCAAGTTATCCATAGAGTTATCAAACAATTCACTTGGTCTTGCCATAGGCAAACAATATTCAAAAGCAAATAAAATAAACATAAAAGGGACAGAAACCACTTAACTTTCACAAACAACGGCACAGGTCAACGTTTCGGCTTTCGCCTTCCTCAGGACACAAACAAATGGGACATAACTTCAACAAACAAACTAAAGGTAACTCTGCGGACGTACTGACATACACGGCGCGGGGGGGGGGGGGGGGGAGGATGAAATGAAATGAAACGGTGGGCGAGAAAAGGACCAGAAAACAACAATAGTAAAAAATATCACAACACCCGTCCTTTGGTGACACAAGACCATGGACTGTGTGTGAAAAAAGTTCAGAGGGTTATGTTACAGCTTTTCGTTCAAACCACCCGGGGCCTGGTTTCCCAGGCGCTGAATAATGTGTGACTCCATATCACGTCTGTCTGTGGTGTCGCCGTGCATAAGCCACAGGCCAGTTACTGTCATATTTAAGATGGAGTGGCCTGCAGAGTTTAAATTAACATACTTGTAGCGCTATGGCATACGGAACACAAAAGAAGAAGCCGGGAGGGAAAAAGACATGTTCCCTCCACCGGTCAATAGTAGGACTGCGCACAATCTTTGTCGCAATTGCTCTTTTCGTAAGCTGACAACTACTCGGGTCTACCTGAGTTACAACAGTCTCGAGTACAGAGTGCAACTCAAGCAAACGCTATAGCCGTGCGTAGGCATTTTTCCTGCACGAGGGAATGTTAAGTAGACTGGGATAAAATACCGTACAGTACTACCTGTCTATAACAGAATTTAACAGTTAGCACTACACAGGAAAACACAACTGCAAACAAACTGCACACACATAATTAATGAAAACCCCCTAAATGCGGTTTGTCACAGAAATCTTATTTTTGTTTTTGTCATTCTTCTTCCAGCAAAAGCAGTCAGTACGTTGGCAAAGAAAGGCAAGCTTTTCCTCATAATCGTAAGTTGCCTCCCTTGCCGCAACAAGTACGCAGTTTTCGTGGCAGAGCACAAAGCTGCCACGAAAAATGTATGCATGCTGCAGGTCTGTGTTTGCACGGGGGACAACTCATGCAGGCAATAATCTCGAAACAGGCTGAGAATGTGCTGTGCAAGTGAATGCGACAGTTTTCACCGATTCTGTGCACACTGTGAAATAACACGGGGACGTCAAAGTTGTTCGCAACTGTCCACTTTCCTTGTTACCGAGTGGTTTTTTTTCCTTCTTAGGTATCACGTAGCTCGGTTCGGTCTCGGTTAGCCCGACTTGGGCGTCGTCGCAGGGGCCTAGAGTTATCAACGGACCCGGAACAGGGTTGGCACTACAAGTGTCTGCTGTTTGAGCTTCTTGCGCTTCACATCAACTGATTACCGGACTGCCTCCCATCTACAGAAGTGGAGAACAAATGAACACACAGTAGAGGAGTGCAACGGCCGATAACTGACGCTAGGAGGCGCGTGTCAATATATGTACCACGTGAACCAGACGTTGAAAAATCTCAAAGACGACACTAAGCAGAGTTCTGGAGCGCATATGGGTTTTTTCGAGCCCAGAGATAACTACGGCGCTGAAACTGAACTGAATTTTAATGAGCTAGAATTAACTGACGAATTTAACTGATGAACTAAACTAAAATGAACTGAATGAGCAGAACCTAACTGGTGATGAACTGAACTGAACCCGAATTGATGATGAACTGATACGGAACTGATGATGAACTGAACTGATACGGAACTGATGATGAACTGAACTGAACTGATACGGAACTTATGAACTGATTTGCACGTGATCACTGACCGTGCTGCATGTTGTGTCGAGGGCTTTACACAGCCGCACTCTGCACTGAACCTTGAGGTTGGCGGACATGACGTCAAACCGGTGTACACTCAGTGTCAACTGACTCGTTCCTGACGGTGACAACTTGTACAGCGACACGCCCACTGGTGACACGACACACCTGGTGCAGATCACGGTACATTACAATACAATACATTTACATTTGATCAGGCTTCAAGATGGGAAGGTAAACTGCAAAATGCCAGCGTTGAAGGTAAAGTCAGAACATAAAAACAAGTGAAATAAAATCAAGAAAAAACTAATTACTAATCTCTCTCTCTCTCTCTCTCTCTCTCTCTCTCTCTCTCTCTCTCTCTCTTTTACACACACACACACACACACACACACACACACACACACACACACACACACACACACACACACGAGAAGGCCGAGGAATACCTCAGAATTTGTATATGCAGCGCAAAATATGTCGATGATGATGATGATGATGTCGACGACGATGATGATGATGACGACGACGATGACTCACGATTTGTCCACAATCCGAGTCAGCATGGTATTAATTTTGCTGGCTGTCCGTCAGTGAGGATGCATGACGTCACTTGCAGGTCTGTCATGTCAGCTGTGACATAGACATGTATAGCAAACGTTTACTGAATATTACTGAGCACACAGACAAAATTCTTCATCAACATGAAGACAGCACAAGAATAGTATAATTATGGGTTGATCCTCCACATGGAACATTGATTGGATGATCTGACCTGTTTAGTAATCAAAGGGGAGCAACTCTTTTCAAGGCGTTGCTCGTGAGTTTACACAATCAGTTTCATCCCTTCACATTAAAAATGGAACCCAACAGCTCAATTGTCGAGGGAAGCAACCTTCTCTTCAGGCGTTACCCTTGAAACAAAAAGTAGTAATGTCCCTTAACAAACAGAAGAGAGAGGCATTTTAGCAGTCTAAGGGAAGCAACCTCTCTTCAGACGTTGCTTCTTTGAAGTCTTGTAACCATGGGAATAGTGCGTTAAAGAAGTACTGAGCGGTTTGTTTGAGATTTCTGAAAGCGCGCCTCCCCGGAAATAACAATATACGTCATTTTTTTTTATTTTTTTTTTTAGCGAGACAGGGTATTATGGAATATGGCTGGGGATTATGTACTCAGTTTAACTCAGTTCCTGGTAAGTACGTTTAGGTTTGTGCTCGAGTGGCCTCACTAATAGAATCCTGATTTATTTATGTCTGCGTGGATTTAAATTTGGCTTAGTGGGGGTGCTACTCATTGATATACTCATGTTTGCTGCCGTCAAAGAACCGTTCATCTTGCCTGTTTGTCGCATACAGGGTCGAATAAGAGTCAAAACATTGGGATACTCTTGCGCTTTTTTGTTTTGTTTTTTGCATTACACTTTTGCTGGTTACTGTTTGTGCTGAAAATGTGCACGAGAATGCAATGTTATGTTTAAAGTTTACAATGAAGAAAAATGTCAATGTATTCTTATATTTAAACAAACAAATACCTTTGGCTCTTAAGCTGGAGATTGTCTTGTATACAGTAGGTTGTCAAAACACACACACAAACACACACACAACTCACACACACACACACACACACACACACACACACACACACATTTTCACTACATTAGACCCCTCACCACCACCAGCAATCCCCCCCCCCCCCCCCCCGGCGCTTCATGTGTCCGAGTATTATTTAGTACAGACATTTTTCACTTGCAGTGGAATTTGTTTGTTTGTTTCTCATTTGGTTGTGCTGTTTGTTCGGGTGATTTAGTGCCGTGTGCTCTCATCATTTAGTATTTATTTAGTAATATAGTTACCCGTTGTTTATTCGATGTAAGACTATAATACCATGTGCACACTCGGAGAAAAAAAAAAGAAGAATAAAATGTTACACGCATACTGGGCTTGCTGCCTGTGTCACAGTTGTAATTTATCTAAATCCAGAAACACCTTTCACGTTTCGAGAAAATTCCCTTTCCAGATTCCATCATCTGTCGACCACGTTCCTGTTGACGTAAGCAGAAAACATAAATTAACACAAACGTTAAAAATGTCTTTGAATTACTCATGTAAAATAAATGCATTGCCCGCCAACTGTCAGGGAGCTCGAGCGACAAGAAACATGAACAACACTATGATCAACGTTGATCCTAGCAGCCCTGGCTTTCCCACCTCACCTCGGAGTCTGGATTTGACTACCTGGACTGGTGCAGCATGAAAGTCTGGAATCTCAACAAAGAGCCTCAAATAATGTGTTTGTTTGTTTGTTTGTTTGTTTGTTTGTTTGTTTGTTTGTTTGTTTGTTTACTACGACTCCTGCGACTGTGCATAATATCACAGACACAGTTGTCAGCGCTTCGGAGACCCTTATAAAACCAGAGCGTGAGTTTTCAAGGGCTTCACTGTGTTTTTGGTCAG
The DNA here is from genome assembly GCA_018292915.2 of Batillaria attramentaria. Classification (NCBI taxonomy): domain Eukaryota; kingdom Metazoa; phylum Mollusca; class Gastropoda; family Batillariidae; genus Batillaria; species Batillaria attramentaria. The sequence goes on along the minus strand of JACVVK020000316.1, from coordinate 13,610 downwards.
TGAGCGAGACACTTCGCTACAGCGTCCAGCGGGTGTTGAGTGCTGCACGAGAAGACTAGCCACTTTCTCGCTCAATGACAAAAGTAAACTGAGCTGTGAAACAGGCTGTTCTTGACTTTTATAGCGGTGTCAGGGACGCTGAAAACTCTGTAACTGTGACAGAGTTGATTGTTGATTTTGCACACTCGGAATATTTATTTAAAAAACACTGTTTGTGGCCTGTTGTTTAGATTGTAGACTTTTCATCGTCACTGTCGTGGTGTGGACTTAGCGTAAGCTGTCGTGGTGTGGACTTAACGTAAACTGTCGTGGTGTGGACTTAGCGTAAGCTGTCGTGGTGTGGACTTAGCGTAAGCTGTCGTGGTGTGGACTTAGCGTAAGCTGTCGTGATGTGGACTTAGCGTAAGCTGTCGTGGTGTGGACTTAGCGTAAGCTGTCGTGGGGTGTACTTAGCGTAAGCTGTCGTGGGGTGTACTTAGCGTAAGCTGTCGTGGTGTGGACTTTGCGTAAGCTGTCGTGGTGTGGACTTAGCGTAAGCTGTCGTGGTGTGGACTTAGCGTAAACTGTCGTGGTGTGGACTTAGCGTAAACTGTCGTGGGGTGGACTTAGCGTAAACTGTCGTGGGGTGGACTTAGCGTAAACTGTCGTGGTGTGGACTTAGCGTAAGCTGCCGTGGGGTGTACTTAACGTAAACTGTCGTGGTGTGGACTTAGCGTAAACTATCGTGGTGTGGACTTAGCGTAAACTGTCGTGGGGTGTACTTAACGTAAACTGTCGTGGTGTGGACTTAACGTAAACTGTCGTGGTGTGGACTTAACGTAAACTGTCGTGGTGTGGACTTAACGTAAACTGTCGTGGTGTGGACTTAGCGTAACTGTCGTGATGTGGACTTAGCGTAAGCTGTCGTGGTGTGGACTTAGCGTAAGCTGTCGTGGTGTGGACTTAGCGCAAGCTGTCGTGATGTGGACTTAGCGTAAACTGTCGTGGGGTGGACTTAGCGTAAACTGTCGTGGTGTGGACTTAGCGTAAACTGCCGTGGTGTGGACTTAACGTAAACTATCGTGGTGTGGACTTAGCGTAAACTGTCGTGGGGTGTACTTAACGTAAACTGTCGTGGTGTGGACTTAACGTAAACTGTCGTGGTGTGGACTTAGCGTAAACTGTCGTGATGTGGACTTAGCGTAAGCTGTCGTGGTGTGGACTTAGCGTAAACTGCCTCTGCTCATGGAGGACAGCCAGCCTGGTTCAGCGGTTGTTTTTCAATGCTTGGCTCGCGAGTTCGAATCCCTGGGCGCCAGACTTTATGCTGACATTTTCCTCGTTGCTCCGTCTGTTATGTGATGGATAAAGAGAATGGATAATCCCACAACCTGCATACCAGCTGCCACGCTGAAGTACCTAAAGAACTTTATCCCAGAAAACAACGTGTCAACTGTTCTGAAATAAAGCCCAGCTAACCGAAACGTTAACATGCAGTTTTGAATTTGTTCATTGTCATTTTTAAATGCAAATATCATACTCCAAGGCGCCCACTTAACACGATTATAAATCATTTTCAAATTGCGCAATGCCGCCATTTCCATATGTTACGCCCTCTTCACACAAGGATAAACCATTTTCAAACTGCGCATGACTGCATATCATAATTGTATTTCCCACCTCTGGTGTTCAGTGCACGCGCTGTGACGCAGTATCGCGCAAAACTATGACGGAGACTTTGGTCAGGAACGGCGTATCGTGTGCAAACAAATAATGTACATTAGTGTTGACACTTGATGCAGTGGAAAGAAATGTGTGTGTGTGTGTGTGTGTGTGTCTGTGCGCGCGCGCGCGCGTGCGCAAGGCGTGTCCCGTATGATAATTGATGATGTTAAAAAACAACAACAACAACAACAACAAAACAGCAGTAGCAACAACAACAAAATTTACCTTAGTCACGAGTTATTAGTATATATTCACAATTTCACTCACAGACATATACAGATATAAGCAGTTGAGGATATACACGCATGGGTGATCCTGATCCAGTGGACCGTATCCTGGCATGACTGTACGATCCAACACCTACGATCTAAAATTCAGCAACAAATCATGGCGTGCACTAAGGACGTTACACCTGCACAAACCTCACCGAATGGCAAATACACAGCACTTCCGTATTCGTGACTAGCGGCGAACTGCACGTGGCGCGCTCATACTGCTAGAGATGTAGCTATTTGAAAAATATAGGGACAGGGGGGAGGGGGGAGGGTTGGGTGGGGGAGGGGGAGTTTGCGTGGGGGGAGGGGTGGGGTGGGGTGGGGTGGGGCGGGGTGGGCGGGAGTCTAGAAGTATTGTTGCACCACACTTTATGAACTTGTTCTGATTAACCCTTGGCAAGCTGTCCTGGCATCTTGTTAACCATTTGTACGTCAGGAAAACTACGTTTACTCTTTATCATACCTTTGTAGTCATAAATCCCTCACTGACAAAACATTCGAGACATGTGTCATAAATCCCTCACTGACAAAACATTCGAGACATGTGCGTCTTTAATTAGAATCTCTGTCGTGCAACGCCCGTACCAGGCGCGGATCCAGACAGGCACATGAGGGGCTTGTTAGTGTACAAAGAAACCTAAAGTGGACGCTGCAAGGAGGCTGCATGGAGAGAGCCTGTCTGTGAGGACCGTCTCCAGACGTTCTTGTACTGTGGACGTTAAACCCCACCTAACCAACTTAACCGACTGAGCCACATCTCACAATGGAGGCGGAGACTGGGGTAGAGTGTTTGGTGGATAGAGTCGGAACGAGGCTGGCTCCCCCCCCCCCCCCCCCCCCCTGCATCCGGTCGAGTAACACTGAAACGCAGCTGATTCAGTCTCTCTCAGTTCTGTCTGTGTCCCTGATTCATCTGGATATCCCAAGCTGACGTCGTCGGGACGTTGTATAAGCTGGTTCGTGTTTCAGCTGTTTTCTGATATGGATAAAAACCACAGGACATTTGGAATGCTGCTGTTTGGCCTGTGGTTTGTCTGCTTGGGTAAGGATATTTGTTTTCACTGCACAGGATAAAAATTATAATGGTTTAGTTCAGCAGTATTTGGTGGGTATAGTAAACAGAGTTAATCACATTTATATAACACAACAAAAATGTTACTCTTCTTTCTAATAATGATTGGAAAGTAAAATTTCTTTTTGACAGTCGCCTGCAGCCCAGACAAACGGACTTGATTCGTGTTTTTAGTTTGTTTTGTTTTGGGTTGTTGTTGTTTCTTGGGGCGGGGGGGGGGGGTACTTGTTTGAACCACGATGAATGGCTGAGAACGAACGAACGAACGGACTTTATTTTACAACGGAAAGGATTTGGCCATACATTGGTCAGTTTTCAATCAGCCGTTGCTACACACACACACACACACACACACACACACACACACACACACACACACACACACACACACAAACACACACACACACACACACACACACACACACACACAAAATGGTGAGAGAGAGAGAGAGAGAGAGAGAGAGAGAAACAGACAGACAGACAGACAGACAGACAGACAGACAGACAGACAGACAGACAGGCAGACAGACAAACAGACAGAGATGATTTACTTGAACTTTCAGATTTTCTCTGTTTTTCAGTATCACTATCGGAGACAAATAACGGAACAGGTACGTACACTAACTGAACACATTCTGCTAATTGTGAGAGAAATATGTCAATGTTGGGTTTGTGATCGGCACAATGACGCCTCGCATTTACGTGTTCAGCCGAAACACTGACTTGGGGAGATTTGTTCAGACGAAACACTGACTTGGGGAGATTTGTTCAGACGAAACACTAGCTTGGGGAGATTAAATTTTGTTCAGAGGAAACACTGACTTGGGGAGATTTTTTCTTTACCTAGTGTGTATTCACAACGTACGTTTCATCTTGGGCACTAAGAATGTGTTGCTACACGCCACATACGACATCACTACACCTTAATTACTACAGTGGGATGGACTGATGTAGTATTATTATGGACTGTCGTGGTGCCGCATGTGGCGTGTTGTGATGGCGTAGGTGTGATTATGTGATCACCGTTACGTCATAGTGACGACTACACCAGAACCAACGACGACTGTCCCGACACCAGCCACACAGCCGTCTGTTACACCAAGTATCATACACATTTGTGTCTTCTTCCACTCCATAACTTGTTTTTTATTGAAGGGGAACTTTTGCTCACTACAAATATTTATTATAGAATCTTTCAAAACTAACCAGCAGACGACTCAATAGGGCAAATGAATGACTTATGTAGGACTTAAGTAAAACCAAAAGTGTTTGTAATAGAAAGTAAAAGTTGTGGCTGTGTAGCAGTCGTTGCTACAGAATCCCCATCGACATTTAGTTCTGTGTGTTTAACTGAAAATTCTGCCGGGGGTGGGGGGGATATCTTTTATAGTTTGTATGAATTTTGTTTTTGCTTCCATTGGGTGGATTGTGCGGGGAGGGGGAGAGGAATGAATCTTATTTGTCACCTAGCTGCTACTTGGCCCATGCATCCCTAACTGCAAAAGTCACCATTTTAATTTTCTTTGAGCCTCACCGATAAATCAGCACATTCTTTCAACAGCTGTGGATTGTAATTTCGACACTGCTGGCATCTGCGGCTGGAAGCAGCTAGATATTGACGACTTTGACTGGACACGAAACACACAGCAAACTCCATCCAGAGACACTGGGCCAGATGGTGACCACACGAGCGGAACAGGTGAAACGAACGTGTTGTGTGTGTGTGTGTGTGTGTGTGTGTGTGTGTGTGTGTGTGTGTGTGTGTGTGTGTGTGTGTGTGTGTGTTGGTTTTTCTAATTCTAATTATGTGATCGTTTTTTGGGGGGTTTTTTGTTGTGTTTTTTTGCTGCCCCAACTCTTTGCCAGCTCCAGTGGTGTTCCTCCCAGGTCATGAGTGGAACCCACGGAGGACTCGGAAGCTGGGACAATTTTTATTATGCATGATGATGGAGATGAGGATGATAGTAAGATGATGCTATTGAGGTCCATGTGGTTTGGGACTGCGGGACAGGGCCGCATTCCACGCTTCCTGTCATAAATATCCCGGTATTAACCAGGCCCGGGAACTACGGCACCTGCGGTGCCGGCCGTGTAATCATCCACATCATAAGACGTGTCATACTAAGGGAAACACCCCCAAAATCGCACCCGTGAAGTGGGTGAATCTCGGCTGTGTGGCAACAGCCTCCCCATTGGGCCCATAGCACACCCGCTGTGGGTAGGAGCCGACCTAGGTAGGAAAAATCCTGTTTGCCTCGGCTGGGATTCGAACCGGGTCTCCCGGTCCATGATCCGAAGTGCTAACCACTACACTACGGGGGTCGGTCTATGTGATCGTTTTTCTTCAAGTCTTTGTTGTTTGCGGGCTAAAACCACAACCAATTAACTAACTTCTGTGACATCGTACATCACGTTTCATCTTGCCGCTGACAGTTGCCAGAACAGTAGGAAGTGCAACTTAAGAAATCAGTTTACCGGGTGGCTCGTGTTCGGGTACGTCGCATACCAGTTTTGGCGACACACCCTGAAGCCACAACTATATGGCCATTGTACCTGTAATTTTGGTTCATCTGTTCAGATATCATAAACACGTCATGAACTGAACCTTCCGGTTGCAACAGGTTCATTCTTGAGCAGTTAAGGAACTATTCTATGCCTTGCCCATACCCACTCGAAAGTTTTCTTTCCACCTTACCCTATCTACATTTTCACGATACTTACCTACCAGTGACCACTTCACCTGCCGGTTAAATCACTTTTTAGCGGCGTAAAATCACAGGGTTAATGTTCATGCAGATTTTCACTCGTATTCGACTCCTAAGCTCTTCTCAAGCATTCTAGCTCAAATTTGAACATTTTCAAGCAAAAATGGATCCAACTCAGATTTTCAAGTTCAAAGCACACTCACCGTTACCCATATCCCCTTTGAGGTCTCCAAACTTCACACAAGCTCCGCCGACCTTCATCTTCACCCGTTCGCGGCTTCTCAGAAGATCGGATGTCAAATTTGAGCTAGAATGCTTGAGAAGAGCTTAGGAGTCGAATACGAGTGAAAATCTGCATGAAACTTAACCCTCAGTGTGATTTAACCGACCTGGGTTCGCCCCACCGCCGTGACAGCGGTGACGGACATTCAGTAGCGTAGCGGCAAAGTCCCACGCGCTACCTACGAGACTACCGCTCACATCCCACTTTATGTTCGTGTCCAGGTTATTACATGTACATAGAGGCTTCAGACGTACCGGAAGGAGGCGCCTACGCCGTATTGGAGAGTCCTGTCGTCACTTCCGGTGGCAACCAGAGCTGTCTGACCTTCTGGTACAACATGTACGGCAGTGATATGGGAGAGCTTCGGGTCTGTACGGTGCCCGCCGATGATCCAGGCTTCAGTGGACTGCAGGAGATATGGAAAAAGACAGGGGACCAAGGGCAAGGGTGGAAGGAAGTCAAGGTCGTTATGGACACGTCTGCTGCTGTCAAGGTAACGTGATGATGATAATAATAATAATAACAATGAGTATTGTATAGGCGCTTTACCCAATTTCATGAATCAGCTCAAAGCGCCGTGAACTGAACCCAACACGCACGCTCACGTGAATCACACGCATTCTCTCACACACTGGACATAAACACATTACAATCACGTGGTGCGAAGGGTCAGCTCAGGTATTTAAATTTCGGAATTTAGAATTGCATTTATTTTTCAGATTTGGTGGGCTGAACATTTCCAAAGCAGAGGGGGAGGAAACGGGAATACCCGGACAGAACCCCCGACGATCGGCCCGAATGAACGGTGCCACATACGAGAAGGAAAAATTCTTTGCCGCGAGTGGGACTCAAACCCCTGACCTCTCGTATTGGTGACAAGTCTCTTAACCACTAGACCACCGACCGCCCCCAGTGATGGCTGGCAATTTCTACAGCGCGACGAAAGGGCGCCTTAAGGGCGAGGGAAAGAAAAGAAAAGAAAAGGGGGGTGGAGGGGGGGTACAAGGGAGTAATTCCGTGACTTAATGATAGTCAGATACAGTGGAGCAATGCCGTGATGTAATTATAGTCGGATACACTCAGATGCAGTGGAGCAATGCCGTGACGTAGTTATAGTCAGATGCAGTGGAGCAATGCCGTGACGTAATTATAGTCAGATGCAATGGAGCAATTCCGTGTCGTAATTATAGTCGGATGCAGTGGAGCAATGCCGTGACGTAATTATAGTTGGATACACTCAGATGCAGTGGAACAATGCCGTGACGTAATTATAGTCAGATGCAGTCGAGCATTGCCGGGACGTAATGATAGTCAGATGCAGTGGAGCAATGCCGTGACGTAATTATAGTCAGATGCAGTGGAGCAATGCCCTGACGTAATTATAGTTGGATACACTCAGATGCAGTGGAACAATGCCGTGACGTAATTATAGTCAGATGCAGATGAGCAATGGCGTGAGGCAATTATTGTCAGATGCAGTGGAGCAATGCCGTAAGGTAATTATTGTCAGATGCAGTGGAGCAATGCCATGACGTAATTATAGTCGGATACACTCAGATGCAGCGGAACAATACCGTGACGTAATTATAGTCGGATACACTTAGATGCAGTGGAGCAATGCCGTGACGTAATTATAGTCAGATGCAGTCGAGCAATGCAGTGACGTAATGATAGTCAGATGCAGTATAGCAATGCCGTGACGTAATTATAGTCAGTGGAGCAATGCCGTGATGTAATTATAGTCAGATGCAGTGGAGCAATGCGTGACGTAATTATAGTCAGATGCAGTGGAGCAATGCGTGACGTAAATATTGTCAGATACAGTGGAGCAATGCCGTGACGTAATTATAGTCGGATACACTTAGATGCAGTGGAACAATGCCGTGACGTTATTATAGTCGGATACACTCAGATGCAGTCGAGCAATGCAGTGACGTAATTATAATCGCGTACACTCCGATGCAGCCGAGCAATGCAGTGACGTAATCATAGTCAGATACAGCTGAGCAACGCCGCAACCATAGTCAAACCCACTTAGAGCCTTTCATCCGGCGTTACGCGGAGAAACTGACAGCTTTTGTTCGTTTATTTGGATTTGTTTTAGTTTTATTCCTTGCGAAGGAAATCTTTGTATTTCGCGCTCACGTAACTCGTGGCGTTCAGGCTTAGATAGTGTACTTCAATCCACAACTGTTCACCGCCTATTGATACTTTCCCCCGTCCTAAATGTGCAAGGGGAACCATGCCTTTCTTCTGCAACACTTCTACTTCTTTCTTATTACTCATCCGCTGCACATAGTTAACACGTTACTAGATGTGTTTTTATTAGGTGGTCGTTGAGGGATTTGTTCCAAATGGTTCCGACTGGAGAGGCGATATGGCCATTGATGACGTCAGTGTCGTTCCGGGAGACTGCACTTCATCCTCACCAGCGTCTACATCAGCACCAACTACATCAGCACCAGGTACACCAACACTTGCATCACCACCAGCGTTAACAACACTAACGCTTGCATCAGCTACACCAGTACTAACTACACAAGTACCAACTACACCAACGCTTGCAATAAGTACACCAACTTCTCCAGCGCCAACACCAGCTTCTTTTACACCAGCTCCAATTACTCCAGCGCCAACACCAGCTTCTACTACACTAGCACCAACTACTCCAGCGCGAACACCAGCTTCCACTACACCAGCACCAACTACTCCAGCGCCAACACCAGCTTCTACTACACCAGCGCCAACACCAGCTTCTACTACACCAGCACCAACTACTTCAGCGCCAAAACCAGCTTCTACTACACCAGCACCAACCACTCCAGTGCCAACACCAGCTTCTACTACACCAGCACCAACTACTCCAGTGCCAACACCAGCTTCTACTACTCCAGCGCCAAAACCAGCTTCTACTACACCAGCACCAACTACTCCAGCGCCAACACCAGCCTCTACTACACCAGCATCAACAACTCAAGCGCCAACACCAGCTTCTACTACACCAGCGCCAACACCAGCTTCTATTACACCAGGACCAACTACTCCAGCGCCAACAACCAGATTCTACTACACCAGCACCAACTACTCCAGCGCCAACACCAGCTTATACTACACCAGCACCAACTACTCCAGCGCCAGCACTAGCTTCTACTACACCAGCGCCAACACCAGCTTCTACTACTCTAGCACCAACTACTCCAGCGCCAACACCAGCTTCTATTACACCAGCACCAACTACTCCAGTGCCAACACCAACTTCTACTACTCCAGAGCCAAAACCAGCTTTTACTACACCAGCACCGGCTACTCCAGCGCCAAAACCAGCTTCTACTACACCAGCATCAACTACTCAAGCGCCAACACCAGCTTCTACTACACCAGCGCCAACACCAGCTTCTACTACACCAGCACCAACACCAGCTTCTACTACACCAGCACCAACACCAGCTTCTACTACTCCAGCGCCAACACCAGCTTCTACTACACCAGCACCAACACCAGCTTCTACTACTCCAGCGCCAAAACCAGCTTCAACTACAACAGCACCAACGCCAGCTTCTACTACACCAGCATCTACTCCAGCGCCAACTACTCCAGCGCCAACACCAGCGCCAACTACTCCAGCGCCAACACCAACTTCTACTACACCAGCGCCAACTACTCCAGCGTCAACACCAGCTTCTACTACACCAGCACCAAGTACTCCAGCGCCAGCACCAGTTTCTACTACTCCAGCGTCAACACCAGCTTCTACTACACCAGCACCAAGTAATCCAGCGCCAGTACCAGCTTCTACAACACCAGCGCCAACACCAGCTTCTACTACACCAGCACCAACTACTCCAGCGCCAACACCAGCTTCTACTACACTAGCACCAACTATTCCAGCGCGAACACCAGCTTCCACTACACCAGCACCAACTACTCCAGCGCCAACACCAGCTACTACTACACCAGCGCCAACACCAGCTTCTACTACACAGCACCAACTACATTCAGCGCCAAAACCAGCTTCTACTACTCCAGCAGCAACAACTACTTCAGTGTCAACACCAGCTTCTACTACTCCAGCGCCAACACCAAGCTTCAACTACACAGCGCCCAACACCAGCTTCTACATACACCAGCACCAACTACTCAAGCGCCAACACCAGCTTCAACTACACCAGCGCCAACACCAGCTTCTACTACACCAGGACCAACTAGTCCAGCGCCAACACCAGATTCTACTACACCAGCACCAACTACTCCAGCGCCAACACCAGCTTCTACTACACCAGCACCAACTACTCCAGCGCCAGCACCAGCTTCTACTACACCAGCGCCAACACCAGCTTCTACTACACTAGCACCAACTACTCCAGCGCCAAAACCAGCTTCTACTACACCAGCACCAACTACTCAAGTGCCAACACCAGCTTCTACTACTCCAGGGCCTAAACCAGCTTCTACTACACCAGCACCAACTACTCCAGCGCCAACACCAGCTTCTACTACACCAGCATCAACTACTCAAGCGCTACCACCAGCTTCTACTACACCAGCGCCAACACCAGCTTCTACTACACCAGCACCAACACCAGCTTCTACTACACCAGCACCAACACCAGCTTCTACTATACCAGCACCAAGTACTCCAGCGCCAACACCAGCTTCTACTACACCAGCACCAAATACTCCAGCGCCAACACCAGCTTCTGCTACACCAGCACCAACACCAGCTTCTACTTCTTCAGCGCCAACACCAGCTTCAACTACACCAGCGCCAACTACTCCAGCGCCAACACCAGCTTCTACTACACCAGCAACTACTCCAGCGCCAACTACTCCAGCGCCAAAACCAGCGCCAACTACTCCAGCGCCAACACCAGCTTCTACTACACCAGCGCCAACTACTCCAGCGTCAACACCAGCTTCTACTACACCAGCACCAACTACTCCAGCGTCAACACCAGCTTCTACTACACCAGCACCAAGTACTCTAGCGCCAACACCAGCTTCTACAACACCAGCGCCAACACCAGCTTCTACTACAACGGCAGCGACTACTCCAGCGCCAACACCAGCTTCTACTACACCAGCGCCAACACCAGCCTCTACTACACCAGCAGCGACTACTCCAGCGCCAACACCAGCTTATACTAAACCAGCGCCAACACCAGCTTCTACCACACCAGCAGCGATTACTCCAGCGCCAACACCAGCACCAACTACACCAGCACCAACTACTCCAGCGCCAACACCAGCACCAACTACTCCAGCGCCAACACCAGCTTCTACCACACCAACACCAACTACTCCAGCGCCAGCACCAGTTTCTACTACACCAGCACCAACTACTCCAGCGCCAACACCACCTTCTACTACACAAGCGCCAACACCAGCTTCTACTACCCACAGCACCAACTACTCCAGCGCCAACACCAGCACCAACTACTCCAGCGCCAACACCACCTTCTACTACTCCCAGCGCCAACTACCTCAGCGCCAACACCAGCTCTAACTACACCAGCAGCGACTACTCCAGCGCCAACACCAGTTTCTACTACACCAGCGCCAACACCAGTTTCTACCACACCAGCACCAAATACTCAGGCGCCAACACCAGCACCAATACTCCAGCGCCAACACCAGCACCAACTACTCCAACGCCAACACAGCTTCTACTACACCAGCGCCAACACCCACCTTCTACTACAACAGCGCCAACTACTTCAGCGCCAACACCAGCATCTACTACACCAGCACCAACTCACTCAGCGCCAAACACCAGCTTCTACTACACCACCGCTAACACCAGCTTCTACTACACCAGCACCCAACTACTCCAGTGCCAACACCAGCTTCTACTACACCAGCGCCAACACCAGCTTCTACTACACACAGGACCAACTACTCCAGCGCCAACACCAGCTCTTACTACCACCAGCCACCAACTACTCCAGCGCCAACACCAGCTTCTACTTCACCAGCACCAAATACTCCAGTGCCAACACCAGCTTCTACTACACCAGCACCACTACTCCAGCGCCAACACCAGCTTCCACTACACCAAGCCACCAACTTACTCCAGCGCCAAACACCAGCTAGCAACTACTCCAGCGCCAACACCAGATTCTACTACAACAGCGCCAACACCAGCTTCTACTACACCTAGCACTAACTACTCCAGCGCCAACACCAGCTTCTACTACACCAGCACCAACTACTCCAGCGCCCAGCACCAGCTCCAACTACTCCAGTGCCAACACCAGCTTCTACTACACCAGCACCAACACCAGCTTTCTCACAACACCAGCCACCAACACCAGCTTCTACTACACCAGCACCAAGTACTCCAGCGCCACCACACCAGCAGCTTCTACAACACCAGCGCCAAACACCAGCTCTCTACTACACCAGCACCAACTACTCCAGCGCCAACACCAGCTTCTACTACACCAGCCCCAACACCAGCTTCTATCTACACCAGCCACCAACACCAGCTTCTACTACACCAGCACCAACACCAGCTTCTACTACACCAGCACCAACACTAGCTTCTACTACACCCAGCGCCAACACCAGCTTCTACTACACCAGCGCCAACACCAGCTTCTACTACACCAGCACCAACCTACTTCAGCGCCAACACCAGCGCAAACTACCATCAGCGCCAACGACCAGCGCCTTTACCGACATCAGTAACCATGTGAGTAAAAGCTACGGGGAAAACTCAACAACCCTTTTATTCCTCCTTTACTTGAAAGCAAATTTCTTACAGACAGTTAATATTACCGTCATCTTTACAATAAACAGTGAACTGTGATTTCGACATGCGGAAGCCTGTGGCTGGGTGCAGTCAGACTCCGACGTATTGGACTGGATCAGATATACAGGAGGAACCTCCCTCCTTATCCACTGGCCCTGACGCGGACCACACAGACGGATCAGGTAATATTAGAGATATCATGAGGGAGATGCCATTCCCTTGTTATCATTATGTGTGTATATAATTAATTTTATTTATTAATACGGTCTGAGATTTATTACGCTGTGAATGTGTGTCGTATTTCTTTAAATTTTCATCCAGCGTGCTATCAGCGTCGTTTAATTTGCTGAGATTTGCGAAGGTTGAACAGCATCTAGCACACGACACAACGGATCTCTCACAAGTTTGCAGAGTTACTTCCCTGGCCTAAATTTCTTTTGTCTGGCAATAGGAGGCGGTATTCAAACTTTACCATTGGTAGTGGAAACTAAAAGCAACATCACCCCCCCCCCCCCCAAAAAAAAAAAAAAAAAATCAACAACAACAAACAAACAAACAAACAACAACAACAAAACCAAAATATTCAAACAAACACAACAAAACAAAACAAAAGCGAAACAATACAAACACAACACAACAACAACAACGAAACGTCCTGTCTCATGTCCAGCTGTCTGAATTCTGAAATCTAACACAAAACGCTTGTGTTTGCTCAACGTGTTTCTCTTCAGGATATTACATGTACGTGGAAGCTTCAAACCTACCAGAGCGAGACGCTAACGCCGTGTTGCTGAGTCCTGCCATCACATCCAATGCCTCC